>JAMKCH010000442.1:0-39239 GCA_023653785.1 Ophioderma brevispina | reverse complement strand
GAAAGAAACCTCCTTAGATTTACTCAAACGCTAATTTCTTCTGGCTCCAAATCAAAACAAATTCGCATATCGCGCAGAAACTCAACTACGCAACCCTGACCGCCATCACATCATCATCATCATGACCATCGCCATCATCATCATCAAAACCCAGAAATGCAGAAAAACAGAAAAGTAATTTAAAATGTTTAGTCTCTAAAATGATACGTAAAAAACTGAAAAAAAGCTTGAGTCCTAAAAAAAATTAAGGAAAATAATTTTGGAAAATAATATTATACACCCTCTTTGCTAATTGGGCCCCTTCTATTTAAACCCAGACCCCCCCCCCCCCCCCAGCTCACAGGCCTACAAAAATCTAAGACACATGTATTTCCTTAATTCCACATTTTATGTGTAATGCTATAATTAGGCAACACCCCAGGGATTGCCCCCGCTTCCATTTCCCGCAATGTGCCGACTGCCGACTGCAAAGTGCAATTTTGGAGCTGCCAAAGTACTCACCAGAATTCACCTGTGCCTCACCATCGAACTGCACAATTCGGCATATAACGGTAAAAAATTTAAATTCTAAAAAGAAAAAAATAAAAAACTTTCACATTTCAATCACCGTTGGGTGTCAATTTTGTCGATACCGGGACAGTTTATGAAAAACAGATATAAGAAGTGATACTGATATAAGATACGGATAAATTGTAATGCCCGCCACAACCTCCGATTAGCCTATGCTGACGTCTATAGCGAAATAGCGCGCCACAGACATAAATTCCAAGGTGCTACCAATGTAGACCTAGGGGAGCAATTCTGAATTAGGGTTTGCGGTAACCGAAACTATGCACCGTTCCGTCGTTATTATTATTCTTATTCAGTGGGCGGGGTTTAGTAAGCAAAAACTCGGGGCAATATCATTGGTTGTTGCCCAATCTTAATAATATGAGACGATAGGTAGAAGTGGCTTCGTCGCGCAAGTGTTTACGTGCTGTGTATTAGGTTACGCAGTGCACGCGTCTAGTAGGGGTGGGTCATTTTTTGACAGCGGGGGAATATTTTTGCCCTTTTAACTAATATTTAATTGAATAAAAATATTTTCGGTCGGTGATTAACACAACCAAACTAATAAGAATGGAATAAAAGTAAGATTTGTTTTTGGCCCTATCTAATAATCGGTCATATTGGATGGGCAGCTCCAATATTTTTATTATTCGTATTGGATACCTGCTTTCGGCATCCACTTTCAATTTGGACTGACTGCCCAACCAATATAACACCATATTATTAGATAGGCAAACAACAAATCCTATCTTTTATTCGCTAAATCCTGCGTTTGAAATGCTAGTATCAAGCATCGGTTTTGCCAACAAATAACAAATTATAAACCTCAGCATATTGTGTGAATGTAAGCCCATAACTAGCTCCACACTGAAACAAACATGTAACTTTTTTTGGTAAATCTGACTGAGTCTGAGACCGCCAATGACGACGTCTTACTCTGAGTCTGAGACTTGCAGTTGCATGCTAAATCATGCTTTGCTTGTCGCGAGTCAAAATATAAACTGTTTAAAAATGTTCTTGATTTTAGTTTACCTTGTAAACGATCAAGAGTCGAAGCACGAAAGGGTCTATGAATACCAATAGAATTCCGTCGAGAACCATCAATATTTGGATTCGCTGCTCCACGCGCCATTACATTTAACGACAAAAACCATTTATATTAACTAATGATTTGTCATTGCAGATTTTCTATGCAATGTAAAAATAATTATTTACCTAGTTTGCCTCAACTCACATTTCCACCGTGCACCTTTATGTATTATCTGTTGTGAGAATTATTTATCATTCCACAATAGATCCATTTTTAGATTGATATTGAGTTTTTTATTTTTATTGTAGAATAGATTATTTATTTTTCAATTGATTCGTACTTGATGTATTTTTTTGTGCTTACATTTCAAAAAATTTGGAAATTCCTAACCCACTATAACTAGAGAAAAAGACCCACAGAGACGACAGTACCCCGTTTCGAAGTCCTGCATATTCCTACTTGTAATGGCCAAAGTTCAAACAAGGTGGTACTTTTACCTTATATTTTTAAACTTCGCGTGAAAAGCGTGGCTCTACTGAAACAAAATAACTTTTGCCAATCCGCTAATTTATTTATTTATATTTATTTATTTGAACGTACGCTTTAACAACAGCGGCACCACGCCAATTATGACGGTGCGTTCACAAAATACAAAAGAGAAAATAACTGCAACAAAATATAACGTATTGATGGCAAAAATAAACAAACATATCAGTTAAAAATAATATTAAATTGGACTTTTCAATCCAAGGCACACTAGTCAAGAAACCCCTATAACACACCCACACGCACAACGTACTAACAAATAACTGTGTTATTCAAGTACTCCCCTAGACAACTGTTAAAATTCAAAAACAGTTATTAGCGGTTATTTGAATATACTCCAGTTGATTTTTGCACCATACACACAACTACACACACATACACACACACTACACACACACTTACCCTCCACACACCGTGCACATAATTCCATATACACACGCATTAAAAATAATCTAATGTACAACAGCAGTTGTGGAATATATAGAAGAAACAAAATAATATCTATCCTGATTGTCAGTCAAGAAAATCACTTTCACATATCAAAATTCTGAAAGGTCCACATCAACCATTATGTTGTTATCGGGGGGGGGGTGGGGGCACTTGTATTCAAATTTGGAGTATGATGGGTGAAACAAGAAAACGCGTAAAAAAGTGTCTCTTTTTTCCAGCAGAGGCGATGTACGCGCGTACATCGATTAGGGTGTAAAAAACAGCAAATTAATATGGAAAAAAGGGTATGTTTTTTCCGTAACCCTGAAATTGTGACGTACCGAGAATCAAAATGTCACAAATATTGTAATTTTTACGTAAAGCAGCACTGAGCAAAAGCCAATAATGGCAATATATCACACATGATTACTTGGCCTCTTGGTTAGAGTGGCAAAACTTACAAACAGACTTGTTTATGGTAGCAAACAGACAAAATGCTTATAGGGTAATGTTTTTTTAGTCGGTGGAAATCCGTGTTACTTAGTGTGCATTTCGGAAGTCCATGTTAGCTCATGTTCACGCATCTTCCAGCTTTGAATACACTGCTCCCGGGGGTTGATGGATCGAAGTGTCCCTACAATGGCGAAAAATTTGATTGCACTAATGTAAAGTTTTCCCAGAGAGCGAGAGGAGAGAGCAGAGAGAGAGAGATGATAGAGAGAGAGAGAGAGAGTGAGTGAAGAGAGAGAGAGAGACGTGGGGGGGGGGGGGAGAGAGGAGATGAGAGAGAGAGGGGGAGGGCAGCTGCTGCGGCGCCATGCAGGGGGTCGCATTGGTCATTCTCCCCCCCTCCAAAAAATTCCCCCTCCTCAATTTGCCCCCTGGTCGGAAGAAAAATAGATTTTTGGCAAAAATCAGCGATTTTGGGCCAAATTGGTTTAAAATCCTCAAATTTATTTTTTTGATACTTTTCCCCTCCAGAATTTCACTTCCCCCCAAAAAAATTTTTTTTTTTTCACTTTCCCCCGTCCCCCCCCCCCCCAAAAAAAATGAAGTCTGGTGTCGCCACTGAGAGAGGGGAGGAGGAGGTAGGAGGAAGAGAGAGAGAGAGAGGGGGGGAGGGAGGGAGAGAGAGAGCGAGGAGAAGAGAGAGAAAGAGAGAGAGAGATAGAAAGGGAGAGAGAGAGAAGGAGAGAGAGAGGGGGAACCCGGTTATGGCAAGCTCAATGGGCAATAATTTGTCTTTTAACCGATAACAGTTGTTTCTCGAACTGAAAACATTTTTTTTTTTTGCGAAAATATGTTTATCAACACATAAACAATTTTTTTTTTGAAAAAAAAGTCTTTTTCGAAAATCCAGATCGAAACACACACTGTTTTTCAAGGTGATAACCGAGTTTTTTCTAAACACAACATTGTTTTTCGATAAATCTTTTTCGCAGAAAACAATGTTTTATCAGCAAAAAACATTGTTTTTCACGAGAACCAGTATTTCGGATTGAAACAATGTTTAATCGAGCAAAAAACATTGTTTTTTCTTCTTCGCGAAAAATTGATATTTTTCAGAAAATGAAACAGACGTTGTTTGTTTTTTAATCGAGCAATAAAATTGTTCTTCACGATACAGTGTTTTTGAGTAAAACGGCAACACTTTATAAGAAAAAACACGTCTTAGAACCTTTTTTTTTGTCCTCTTAAGGAACATTCAAGAATGGAACCCCAAAAAATGTTTTTTAAAATCCTGAGACCCAAGAAGGTTCCTAAGTACAGAACCATAAAAGGTGCTATACACAGTTAAAGACTATTTTTGGTTCGTTGAAGAACCTTACGGGGCCAGGGCCCATATAGAGCTGGAGGACAAGTTTAGAACCTCTTTCGCACCTTTTTTTCCTAGAGTGAATGCTTACCGAGCAAAAACATTGTTTTTCTTGATAAACAATATTTTTCGAGTATACAACAATGTTATCGAGTGAAAAACAATGTTTATCAAATAAAAAATGTTTATTGACTGAAAAACAATGTTATCGAGCAATAAAATTGTTCTTCACGATAAACAGTGTTTTTTGAGTAAAAAGCAACACTTTAAGAAAAAACACGGCTTTAGAACCTTTTTTGTCCCTATATGGAACCTTCAAGAATGGAACCCTCAAAAATGTTTTTTAAAAATCTGAGAACCCAAAAAGGTTCCTAAGTACAGAACCATAAAAGGTGCTATACAGCAGTTAAAGAACTATTTTTGGTTCGTTGAAGAACCTTACGGGGCCAGGGCCCATATAGAGCTGGAGGACAAGTTTAGAACCTCTTTCGCACCTTTTTTTCCTAGAGTGAATGCTTACCGAGCAAAAACATTGTTTTTCTTGATAAACAATATTTTTCGAGTATACAACAATGTTATCGAGTGAAAAACAATGTTTATCAAATAAAAAATGTTTATTGACTGAAAAACAATGTTTATCGAGTGAAAAACATTATTTTGGCGATAAACACTGTTAATCAGTTGATAAACACCGTTTATCAAAATAACTTTGCTTTTTGACTAGATAAACTAAGTTTATCACCGAAAAACAGTTTTTATCAAAAAACATTGTCTTTCGAGTAATGAACATAGTTCGCGAAAAACAATGTTTTTGCTCGAAAAATAAAGTTTTTCACGATAAACACTGTTTATCAGTGAAACTGATAGAATCAGAATCGGAATCATTTCAAAGCTTTGATCATGTGAAACAAATAAAGCTAAATAACGAGGATCAAAGGACACAGTGACAAGATGATAGCCTAATTTTCATTTTTCCTCTGATTTTCTTGTATGCTCCTGTAAACGCATAGCCGAATGCACGAGTGCTGCTTTTCAAAAGCTCAAATAAAACAATTTAGATATAAGAGAGCGACGGATCTAGACTGGATCTGCAGGTGATTGTTTTTCGCGGGAGTGGTACGTGGGTCCGGGTTGTGGGTACCTGAAAGCAGCAGAATCAATTAGTTTTGCTATCGCATGTGGCAAATTGTATTTGCTTCAAAATTCTCGCGAGAAATTCTCTGCCCGCGAGAAAAGATTAGCGATTTAACCCTGTACCGTCGTTTTCACTTCACATCCGGGGATTCTACCTTGTATTGAAGTAGATTATTTTAAAAATCATAAATTTACCCCCAAAGAATTATTCATGTGCGAAACATATGCACTGAAATAACGTACTGGGTTTATAGTTCAATACCTTCGCATTTAGTGTCGAATTTATGTTTCAAAATAAACTAAATAAAATTACGATTTTTAATGGTATAACTGGGAAATAAGGTAAACATTGATAGTTCGTCACAGCGACGACCGAATACCATGAACGAGAGCAGACGCAATTTTTTTCACGATGCCTTCCAACCGAAGAAACAATTGCACTCCCACAAAATCCGTTTTAAACATTGAACGGATGGTAAGTGCTTCTGTAGGGTGTTTTTTGTGTCATAATATTCCATATTGAGGTTGAAAAAGTGTTGGCGAATATCCTCCCAAAGCATGCAAATAGCGACCCCCACCCCCCGCAACCAGTTTACCACTTTTTCGTACGTATTTCTCATGCAGACATACAACATTAATTGAGACGGAAGAGGGTCACTATTTGAAGCCAGAAACTTTAACACTATATTGGTGCTGAGACGCCTTTACGGTTTTTGAAAATAATTTGTGTTCTTTCAAGATATCCATTAAGTTTGGGAAATATAGCATGTTTTTAAGAAAGACTCTGATAAACTTGAATTGTTGCTTCACTATTTTTTTGATCAACAAAATTGAAGTCCGCTTTTACTTTAGTACTTTACTATTTTAGCCCTAGCTGTTTGCCTTGAAGTTTTTTGTAGACTTGAGCTTTGGCCAGGCCCTGGGCTATTAAGGATGAATTTAGTATTCGGCACCACATCCTTCATCCTGCAGTTTATTCCGTTGACTGATCTGAGGTAAGACTTTCCAAATTTTATACGTCTGTGTTTTATCTGAAAAGTGTTTTCCACTGGAAAAGTAAATTACTTTTTCCTTTTAAAAGGAGGGGTCAATCAATATGTACCCATATCAGCTGAGTTACAGACAAACCATTCATGCCAAAAGATCCAAATCGTGTGTGTGCAGTTGTTAAAGCTCACATTTACAATGTACGATTTTTGTATGTGACCTCATTGCCTCCTATTCTTTACTGTATGGGAAGGTTATAATTTCTCCACAAAATGTTCTTTGCGCTTTACGGTGCTTCGACCCCGTACAACCTGGTGTTTCACTATAGGATAGTTCATGAATCAAACTTACACCCCTTGTGTCATTAGAAGTTCTTCTTAGATTTAGTTTTAAAGTTTTAGATCAATTTATTTATTTTCCTCCATTGAACCACACATTAAGCATTTTATTTTACTGTACAGGCACTATCAGCTGTGATACTGCATGAACAACCTCCCTAGAGTTTTTGCTAATGTGAACCTTCTTTAGCTGAGGGCTGCTGAATTCATGTGATCAATGTTGGTCGAATTAAATCATAATAAAGGATGAAATTTCATTTCATTTGCAGCAGTTCTCATTGCGGGAAATAGGACCTTTGTCGTGTCTACTCTCCTTCTATCATTTTAAGGGAATGAATTTAAGTTTCTGGTCTGCCACCACTTTAAAATTCGTCACCTTTAACATTAGGCGGTTTATTCCGTTAACGTGCCGAATTCGTAGCTTGTGGCATAATACTAAATTCTTTCCCCCCGTCATTTTATGGTTGTTCAGGCAGTCAAGTTAGAGAGGTCATTTTCTTTGGAGGTGGCACTATTTCTTGTGGACGGAACATAACTTTAGGCATTTTCCATCCTCTGCCGTTCTTAACTGGGATCTGCTCAATTCTTTAACCGAATCTCTTAGTTTTATGATAAATATGCATTTTTTAGCAGTCTCGTTTGCAGGTATAGTTGTCCTAGACAATTACCACATATAAACTATGCAAAAATATCAAATTTTTAAAATCGGGGGTTCTCTTCCAAGGAATGGTGCTGTATTGCGTTAAAAAAATTCATAAGAAGGCTGTCAGCCCTAAATAAAGAATAATTTAAGTATGCACTTCAGTTTGAATTGTTATTGGTATCTAGAGGTT
The DNA here is from genome assembly GCA_023653785.1 of Ophioderma brevispina. Lineage (NCBI taxonomy): Eukaryota > Metazoa > Echinodermata > Ophiuroidea > Amphilepidida > Ophiodermatidae > Ophioderma > Ophioderma brevispina. Next base: position 31,577 of record JAMKCH010000442.1, on the reverse strand, counting down.
TGAAATACACACCATTGATAAGGGGGTCACTGCAGCAAGCGGTAACATTTTTGAATGTTCAAAATCGGATCTACGGTTGCGGAGATATCCATTTTAGTACTCCTACATTGAAGCAAGTGGGAGAACCATTTGTCATAGGTCAATCTTTTAATTGTCCTTATTTTCATATGGCAGCCTATCAAAATAGCATCTTTTATGTCATAAATAAATTATCTTACAAAAAAATAAACTATACAAGATACCGACTAGAAAATTTCAGTAGAGCTTCCTGATATAAGCGGCTTAATACATATCATATAAAGAAAAACATCTATCTTGCGTAATATGAACTTATTTGCATAGGAAATGATTAAAAAATGGGTACATTTCTGATTTTAAGCATTTTTTGTAGAAAAATAAAATATCTCAATCTCTGTCATGGTAGTTACTTCAAAATTGTAGAAAACACCCTGATGCATGTCTCTAAGTAATGGTATTAGTTTTCTCACTCTCCTTTGCTGGATTCTACTAATTGCATATTTGTTTCCTAAAATGCAAAAATTTCCAAAATGGTGTACTATCAACACGTAAGTATTGTGATGCATAATAAAACTTGCACGTGCGATATCCCCCTAATTGAAGATTAACTATTTTCAGGAATAAGCCCCATCGTAAGCACTTTTGATAGCCTAATTGCCTATTTTTCTTAAAAATTTGCATATTTTTCTTCAAAATGGTGTACTATAACGGTAAATTATTGGATGCACATTAAAACTGATGCAAGTGCAATTTTTGTGTGTTTTTGTATAACCCCTAATGAATTATTTAGCTGGTCGGTAGGCCTACATTACATGTTGTGTACATTTACAAAAGCCATACACCCGTCTCCACTCCCTTACTTTGAGGTGTGTTGTGTGGAGGGGGGGGTAGGGAGGCCCTTCTGCAACACTACCATGTTTATACTACAAATACAATTAGTAATTACCTAGGAACGGAAGCATTTTTCCTTGTATATGCCTACTAAATTATTCAATGAAATATTGCACCCCACTTTGAAGCTTTAAGAGTCCATGTGCATGAATAATGAACTCAAAAAGGTTTTTCTGGAACATCTTTGGTTTGAAACATTCGTAAAAATACAAGAATAAACTGGGGATTGGATACCAACATGGGCAGTCAAGATACGAGACTTCGTTCACAATTAATTACATAATGTGATAGGTAGACGTATTACGTAATACATCCTTCACAAACATCATACTCATTAGGTGTCTTTTATTTATTGAAATGCGAAAGCTGCTTCTATCTTTCAAACGCACTAAAAGTGAAAAAATGTGGGAAAACCTAAACGGAAGCATGCTTATTGTCAACTCAAGAGCTGTCAATCACATGCGTAGGGCTGTTGTACAGCATGCTAATGGCGAAGTTTTTCACTTGGATTTTCCTTTTTTTTATTTCCTTCCGCTCGAGTTTGCACCAAATTACTTCGGGGAAAAATATGTTATTCTTTCATATGTAAGAATCTACATACCTTGATATTATTGCAAAAAATGATATACTTCGTACTGGAAAAAGACTGCTAAAAACTTAAAATCCATAGCTTTTGGTCCAACACGGTACATTTGTAATATCACATATGGCTGAAAAGCTGGTCATCTGAACTACTCGAAAATCCAATCGGCGAAGCGTCCCGCCAATCCAGCGCGCGGATTCCCACTTCTTCACCCATTCATAATCTATATTCGTATATTTACGGCGACCTCCTGAAAGTGGTGCCATTGCCAAGCTATATTTAGCGTGTTGGTTTTCCATGGGACAACGCACAGTGCATCAGCAAAGAGGACAACTTCTTTAAATCTAGAATCTTAAGACCCATCGATGAATCCTTCACCTTAAGAAAAAGTTACCACGTTCTCTATAGAACCGTTTACGAAAATGGGATAGAAGATATCATCGATGCTATATTTGAAGGATGGCTGAATCTTCGGCAGCATTATTTTGCTACATGCTTTGGTTTTTCGGGGTGGAAACACTCAAAAATTCCAAGAGTTGGTGAGACCACGCACAAGTCTGTGTGCAGCGGTTTCGGTCACCGTTTACGTAACGGGACTGAACTGCCTAAATTTAATTACGATAGTCGCCTAAAATGTTGTTCCAAAGTTGACGATATGGATTTTTTCATTATCAGGCAGTAAATATTTATGCACGTGTAACAGTGCCATAGGACAGGGGGCGGCGCCAGAGTAAAATCATATGAGGGGCGAAACATCACTGGGGGTGGCGAAACAGTACAAAAGTGGAACTCATTTTGGTTAAACCCCTAATTTTTGCGCAAAAACCCCTGTTTTTCCTAAATTGGAAAATCGCGGGGGGGGGGGGGGGCGGCTGGTCCTCCCCCTGCCACCCCCCTGGCGCCGCCCTTGCCCATATGATCCGTGGTATAACAAAAGTTCCGGATCTGGAAATTCAGGACAAAGTTAATAACAAAGTTGTGATTTCTTGAAGTGCTTCGAGTTGAACTTAGTTATTTATTTCACACAGTGTTAGTATGTGGACAAGCCTCATGCAAAAACATGATTGTTTGAAATTGAGTGCGCCCTCATCGGGAAATCTCTGCGTCATCCTTAAATTGACTTCACTTAACATTACTGTGCTCAAGTGATGAGAAAATCTGATCAAACATGTGGCGGTATATAAATGCTGCCTTTGTGTACATAAGAGGTTTTAACATACATTGCAGTTTATATTCGTTTATCATTGCTGAATTTCTACAAAAATTGGGCCGCTTCTTTTCTGGAAATGTCCTCATATCTCTCCGCTATCCACCCATGATGCGGGATACCTGCATGGTACTATCCATGCAAATGAGCTTTGAGCTTTGTGTGATGATTTTAGTACTTAATATCCCTTAAAGGTGGCAACGAGATATTTTGTGCACCCAAATATTGGCCATAACGAAATTTCATGGAGATTAGACAACTCAATAGATTTCTTACCTTGTATTTGGCTACAAAAATGTCTTAAAAGAAAGGAAAATGGTGATTTTGATTTGCTTATATTTCAATATAACACAGGCTGATTTCGTATTTTGCTCCTATACGAACTTAGAAATTTCACAATTTTTGTAACCAATAACATTTCTCAGCTAAGAGTAGTGTCAACCCTAGTGCTTGTGTTTTAAACACGAATTTCTAGATTTGTGCACCATTTTAAACATCACCCGGTTTCTATTGTTACAAACAAAGGTTATCCAATGCAGACAATCATAGTTGTAGTTTTTTTTTGCCGATTAAAACATGATTTGACCAGTTAAGTCACAAAAACCACATAGTCACCTCTAAACGGCGGTAATTTAAGCATATTACACGCCGCACGGCGCATCAGATCGCGTCGCGTGGTGATTTTTTCTGCGTAATGAGCCGTGCGCGTGTTTTTATTAATTTTGCGCGAAACGCATCTTGAAACGAAAATAATATTTGAAAATGTAACAACGCGCTAATTTAACCAGATTAGTGTAGAACCGATCACATCGGAGAGTTCTGAATCGGCCCGATCTTAAGCTTATCGGATCTGGTTCGGAATCGGCAAAAAATTCCCCCTCCCTACCGTCTATAACCGATTCCAAACAGTTTGACAAGCCTAGAAAAACGGTCAAAACCATTTCAAACTCACCTTATCTGCCAACTGAAGACCTTTAGAAGACCAAGCTTAAATACATCTTTGATTTAATCTACTCATTCTAGCATTAGAACCAACCTGATTCCTCCACAAACATTCACAATACTGTAATAGCAACAAATATGTAGTGTCGCGTATTTTTTGCATTTACAACGTTAAGTTTACATGGATTCACATGTCGGCAGTATCAGGGAATTTCCCGTTAATTGCTTGATATAATGAAACAAACGTTCCTAATGGGGCTGAGTTATTCTTTCATTTTTTATTAAAAATTCTGCAAGTTTTGTTAATAAATTTTGTGACAAAACTTTTTAACACAGGTCATAACAACATATATCATAGTTTTCTATCGTACATTTATACAGGGGTATGTGATGTTTCATTGTTACTTTTAATCCATTGGAGAAATATTTTAGAATATTTCTAGAATTCACATACTTTTAACCCATCATTCATTGCATGGCATGCACGAACCCCGAAGTCACTAATCAAATATGGCTGCCCCGGTCCGACTGCAGACAAGGTATGGATATCACGTTTCTCAGAAACCCTTGAAAATATTTTTTCCATGTTTCTGTGTAAAAATGTTTCGCATTTCAAGAGATTGTACTTTTCTGTTCTACCAATCAGTCAATAATGTTTTAAAAAACTTTTTTTTTGATCATATAAGCTTAAGTAATAAACAAAGTTCAGAGAGCATATTTACAGTGTACAACTACCACTGTTGCAAATCACACAGGTCACTAGACATCACCAGAGAATCGGTATTTGAATCGGAATCGGCCGATCAAACCTCACATATCTGAATCGGCCTATTCAGAAGCAGTGTGGATCGGTTCTACACTAAACCAGATGAATGTCAATTTCTTCTGATTTATGGAATTGAGACAAAGGAGGCCTTGTTCAATAGTGCATAAAGATGTTTTTTTCCATCACGTGCACAACACCTCACTTTTGAAGTTAAAAGGGTAAAGTTATTTGAGAAGAAGACAGCTTGAAATGGTGTGAAACGTCACTTTTTTACTAAAACAACACCAGATCTTCCTCAATGTTCATTTTCGCAAATTTGGCAAATTTTTCAGACAAGATAACTCCAAAAATAACCGAGTAAAAGGTAAGGTTTAACTTTTCTAGGATGCAAATCGTCTTCTCGAGGGCCGTTTCTCAATTTTTCATTTTTCGATTTCTAACTAAGATTATTATACAATATATACTAAACAAAATATTTGGGAAAAGAAAGGTAAAAATCACACTTGTTTGACATTTTCCCTTATATTTCGAAAAGTAAGCTCTATTTTTAAAAAGGAAAAAAAAAAACGTCCCTAGACAAATTTGTCTTGTTTCTAAAAACATAAGAAATCATGAAATCAAATTGTTTTTGTATGCTGTCTGAAAATTTTTGGACCGGCTGCAAAATCATGTTTTTTTTAGTATTTTTCTCAAATACGGAAAGTTTTTACTTAATCTAGATGCCATCATCCGGTTCATCGTCCAATTTTCTTTCTAGATATGTAATACTTTTTACAGACAATCAAATATTTGCGAGTTACACCAACAAAATTATCTCGGAAGCTCAAGGTTTGACACTGCCCTACTCCTTTCAGATGGGGATATTTTTTATGGAAAAATTTACATCAGGGCAAAAATCAGTACTTTCCGAATTTTTGGGCACCTGAGATGTGAAATCGCCTTGTTGCACCTTTACATTGGTCATATGTAATGTTTTTATGTTTTCATACAAATATCATAAACTAGGGTTTTGGCTGATGCTCAACTCAAATATAGATGTTCTAGCTTGCAATAATCAGAAAGTCAGGGGGAAGGACGTATAATCTTCGGCAACTTTTCTGTAAACAGAGTAATTGAGTAGGCAACCCATAAGAGCTTTATATGCGCATGCGTATGTAAGTGGCAGAGAAATTGACCACCTGCATTGTATGTCTTTGCGTAGAGTTGGATGAATTGTACGAGCGGTACGATTTCACTAATCAGGACTTTTGCCAAATAAAGTAACATTACCTAGAAAATATCACTCCAACAGTACCACATCACTATATTGGAGGCACTTCAGGGAAAAATTTTATATTGTTCTCGAGAGGTTTAAAACACTCAACATTTGATAGAGGGTGAACTCAGCACGTAACATTTTGAATTTTTCAATCGTGGATCTCGGTGCGGAGATTTCTCAATTTTAAAATACTCGTACATTGAAGCATTGGGGAGACCATTTGTCCAAAGGTCAAACTTTTATTTTCTTTATTTTCTTATGCCCCATCACATAGCATCTTTGTGTACCATGATAAATTATATCTTAAACTATACAAGATACGGACTAGAAAATTTCAGCATTTCTCCGGATATAAGCAGCTTTATACATTCATATAACGAAACATCTATCTTGCGTAATAGACCTAATTTGCATAGGAAATGATTAAGGGGCGTGTGTCCGATCGTCTTTGAGACCCCCTGATTTACCGCGTAAGATATCGATTTTAATATCAGAATGAAAGTCGTATTTTTCTCATTGTCGTCCTGAAATTTTGAGACCCTCAAATCCATTTCATTCCCAATATTCTAACAAAAAAAAACCACCGATTTTATGGTTACCTCAATCATTAAGCACAGCTATTGAATAGGGCTTTGCAACATGCATTATTGCGTCATCCATCAGAAACCCCCGCAAGTTTGTTTCCCACGGTACTTGATGGGTGTATGTGCAGTGCCGGCTTTCATATCAAGTATAGAACACAACACCATGAATCGAACAAGCACCTTTAAAAATGGGTTACCTTTCATGATTTTTTAAGCATTTTTGTAGAAAAAAACAATATCTCATCTCTGTACAGGGTAGATACTTCAAAATTGGAAACAATCACACCCTGATGGCATGTCTCTATGAAATGGTATTAGTTTCTCAAGATCACTCTGACTGGAATGATTTGAAAAACTACAGGCCCGTTTCTAATCTTGGTTTTGTTGGCAAGATAAATTGAAAAGGCCAGCAATTACCAAGTTAATGAGGCATATGCGGTAAATGGTCTTGGAGACAACATTCAATTGCCTACAAAAGTAAGCACAGTCGGTCCCAGTACCGAAACGGCATTGCCCAGAGTGAAGATTATATCATCTGCACGTTGATTATTAATTGCGTCTTTTTAGTTATGCTTGACCTTTCAGCTGCATTTGATACGATTGATCACATCGACATCCTGCTACAAAACGTTTGGAGCATGGCTTTTGGTATCAAAGGCACGGCCCTTCAATGGTTTCGTTCATACTAACCGGTCGCCACTTTAGAGTGTCTGTTGGTAGTTATATGCAGAGATTTTCTTCCTTGAATTTGGCTTGCCACAAAGATCATACTTGTCCTAGAGGCTTTACAATATACTATCAATATGTCCCTCTTCCATAATACGTTGTCATGGTCCTAAACTACCATATGTACGCTGATGAGTACAAAATATAATGTGTCATTTACAATCCCAGGTTCCAGGGGATGCCTGAATGTGCCGATCTTTAGGTTAAATCTTGTGTGAAGGAGCTGCGTATTTGGAATATGTCCTTCATAATACGTTTGCATGGTCTAAACTACCATATGTACGCTGATGATGAAAATATATGTGGCATTTAATCCAAGGTTCCAGGGGTGCGAAATGTCCATCTTTAGGTAAAATCTGTGTTGAAAGATCTGCGTATTTGGCTGATGAACACAGCTGAAACTAAATGACTCTAACATGAGTTTTTTTATCGCAGCATCCACACAGAATAGAGGAAAATTGTCCAAATATTCAAAGTATGTGTTGGCACGGGGGTTTGAAATCCAACCTTCATCACCATTAATAACCTATGCATTACCTACCTTGGATTCACAATGACTATGTCTGAACATGTAACATCCTGTGCAAATCAGTTAATGTTTTGCTGTGGAACCTTACTAAATTAGAAGATTTATTGACCGCGAGGTGCTGCTAATGCTGTAATTAAACGGGGCCCCCCCCCACTTGTCCGTTATTTCTAAAGTAGACAGGGAATGCACGTCCTCCTCCAGCTGTAAAAACAAGGAATGTTGCCTGCGCGGCTGCAACGCCTCCAAAATCGGCCCCCTGTCCCGCATAGTTTTTTCAGGTGCCTCGCCGTCATTTATCTTCACCGCTGTTAACATCTTCGCACTGGTTGCCCATTGACAACGTATTCGTTTAAAATTCTTCTGTATATCAAATCCAAAATGATTCTGTACCAACATACTTAACCGAGTGTTTTCCAGCTTGCACCCACAACGGCAAGGCCTGCGCTCGTCTCTGGGTGCACTCTCACTCGGCTGTTGTCCCTAGGTGTAAAAAAGATTGGTGACAGATCTTTTGGAGTGTCATGGTCCATCTCTGTGGACCAATACCTGCCAATATTAAATCATCACCACAGTTGCAGTCTTCAACAAACTTTGGAAAACTCATCTTTTTAAGATTGCTTTCTCTTGCAGTTTGTTGGCTGATGGTTTCTTTATGTAGTAAGCGCAATGATCATATTGTGGAATGCGCAATATAAGCACCGTATTATTATTATTATTATTCTCACTCTCCTTTGCTGGATTGTCATACTAATTTGCATATTTTTCTTAAACATTGGAAAATAGAGATATACTTTTTCCAAAACGGTAATTATGGATTGCACAATAAAACTTAGCACGTTCATTTGTTTGTGTGTATAACCCCTATGAATTATTAGCTATTTCCCTCCTTTTTGTGACATTTACAAAATCCAGGCACGCCGTCTCAAAAATCCTGACTATGTACACGTAACAATCCCTTCCCTTTCTTGAGGCTTGTGTGTGTGGGGGGCATGGCTCGAAAAAATGGGGAATCTGGGAAGCTCCTTCCCAGGAAAGTCAAGCCAATTTGGAGGAAACTTGGTCATTTGGAGGGAAATTAATACATAAGATCTAGTGGGAAATCTGTGAGAAATTACAAACGTAATTTGGGGACTGCTACATGCATTTACTATGGCATGTCTCTGTCTCAGTTACAAATTACAAAAAAATACATTGAAAAATATAGACTACGTATAAAATCACTGCGCGAAAATCAAATAAAAGAAATAGAATTGCATGCTTTTTAATTGACATCTTTAATTTTGTAACATTTGGAACCGCAGCTCCGATTTTCCATCAAACAAAAGCATATTAAAAATACTATTCCCCTTCATTCTATAAGATCATATTGCAAAACACATAATTTGCACAATAATTATAGGTCTCATACCTTATGCCGGAATTTGATGCCGTTTTGAATTCGTTCCGCTGTTTGCTGTTTTAGGTGTGGGCATTGCCTACATCCGCTGCCTACTAGGCAGCCGGTAGGAGAGTACCTGTTAAGGTACTCCTGAAGAGTGGCTGCAGAGGTACTCCACTCCACTACTGGTGACTTATATGGGTACCTGTCAGTCACCTAGCAGGCAACTGCGGAGTACTCTATAGGATTGGGTACTGCTAAGTAAGCATAGCTGCTATCCACCCAGTGGCTTGTGTACTTTGCAAGTACTTAGTTGTAGGTATGGTACTGCATCAATAATGTATCGGGGGGGGGGGGTACCCTTGGAGTAGAGAGTACACATAGAGTAGCCTAAGCTCTGGTTACAACATACACCGGAGTAGGAATCTTGCTGTGTATGGGTGTTCATTACTGTAATCTACATCTTCACCATAATCCATGTTAAATGCTTATTTATGCTCAGTTAACTATAGTCTGAGAAATAATTGTTGAACTGATTCGAACAATTTGCTGCGTGTGTGCTTGAAGGTCTCACTGCTGTAGACAGCGCGTAATAAATGATTAAAATAGATAAGCGATACGCCCGTGTACTGGTCGCACAAGCCGGTACTCTCTGGTCTAGCGTACGCTTAGTTCAACAATTGTTTACGGCGACAGAGATATTTCATCAGTCAACACACATTTTTAGAGCTGTTCAGAGCCCATGTGTGAGATTCTGGCCCCGATATTATGGTCCAGGACCGTAAGGCAAGAAAAAAAACAAGTTTGTCCTCAGAAGACGAGCGCATTAATGTTTAAAATTGGGTTTGACTGATATTTTTTTTTAGGTTTTACTCACTTTAAATTTTTTTTGTAAAAAAATTTCAGAAAAAAATGAAAAACTTAAAAAATACCAAAAAACATAAAAATGGGCCAAAATGCATTTAAAAAAAAAACGCATTTCGCATGAAGCAATTTTTTCTAAAAAAAATAAAAAAAATAAAAAAAATTAGCATTTTTCACATTTCTTCTGAGACAAACTTGTTTTTTTGGGGGGCCTAAGCAGTTAAATTACCTCATAAGGCAGCCATTCACTATTTTCTACTTCAATCACCAACTGATGTTTTTCATTGCAATCTCTAACCCCAGGATAAAATAATCATGAAGTAAAAATTTTATACCTGGAGTGGGAACCCAAAAGATGAGCACCAACAGATGCACACCATGCAATCCAAACCAGCAGCTAGAACATCGGCTTTTGTAATACTCTAATAAACAACCGACTATAAGTGCTCACACAGAATAGCGTCGAGACTTATTGAAATATATTGCCAAGGACCATATCTTCAGGCCAAAATCTATGTATTATCATTTCGATCTTTTTGCAGTGATGACTTGATGTATTTTTTTGCACCTTTCTAATTTTTTTTATAGATGATTTGCTTGATTATTTTCTTTTTTCTTTTAGAAAAAAGCTGGTACATCTAGTGGAAACCAAGGTGATGAAGCAAAAGAAGTAGACCCCCCCCACCTTTTTCAGAAGAAGTCCTTTTTAAAAGAGGACCATGATATTTTATCAAGAACTCATCTACATAAAGAACAGAGAAAGTCATGGAAAGGTTTTCCTTCGATGCCAAAAGAGATTGTCATGTAGTGCCAAGGCATACATTAAATTGAGCAACAAACGGGCTGTTATCACTCAGTCCTATCATCCTCATCCACCTCCAAATCATAAGACTATCCAATTCAAAGCCCCACTAGTAACCAAGAAAAAGAAACGACCTCCCTCAAAGAGGAGGAAAACCAGACGTCGCCCAACAAGAAAAGAAACCACTGCTAAAGTTAAGAAGGAAATCAAGAAAGAAGTCAAAGGTAAGGAACAGAATATATTGTCATGTGAGTGCTAGAAGGTTGTAAGCGCAATAGCTGCCATGTGATACATCTGTGTGCTGCATGTAAATTAGGATGACGCAGTTCCATCTTTCCTTGCGTCAGTTGCTCTTGAAATGGTTCATTTGAAAAGCCACTAACCAAAGACTTGGCATATAGTGTGTTTGATGAGAATTTCTGACAAATGGCAGCTATTGCACTTTCAACACCTTGTTGCACTCACATGACGATATGGACTATATACATACTGTCTTATTACCAAAGAAAAAATCCTTGAAAGCTTGTAGTACTTTACCTAAAACAACGAAAGTGACCCGGCCTGGAAAAGTGGGTAATTTGGAAGCTCCTTCCCAGGAAATGCACATGCCTCGCTGGAATCTGACCTGATAGAACTTTGTAATTAAACTGAAGTGAATTGAAGATGTTGACCTGAGTGCAATTGATTTCTAGCAATACCTCTGCACAACATTCAGGAGCATTCAATTAGGCCAATATCTCTTAATTGAAGAATTCATATACTTGGTTCTTGTTTCGCTGTTTCTACACAATCACACCAGCTCAGTCCCTGTGATCTAGTGGTCATAATTTCACTTCTTTAAGGCACTATCTGATTTGCCAAATCAGAAAATCAAAAAATAATCAAAAATCGGGTTTTTGCATGTCTGTAAAGCGCGTATAACTATCCTAACAGAAAAATGTGTTTTAAGTTATAAGGCTGAAAGCAATCTAATAAAGACAAAATAGGATATTCTTAGTCCATTACTGTCGTACGGACCTTTTCCTACAACCTGTATTGATGGAGATTTATATCTTGGAGCAGTGCTGTTTTCTTCCTTTTTTGTCATTTTGCAATTGGAAAAAAATTAACATAAACAAATTTCAGACTACTCCTTCAAATTTTGAATATTTTCACTTTTGGGTGGATCACTGATAGTGCCTTTAAAGAGGAATTGGGTTTGAAACTGTGTAGTTTTGTTCTTTACCCTAATGGACATGTAAAGTTGCTTTGCTTATCTCGCACATGGCAAGTGTATTTACAGAAGTTTCCTCGCACCCGCCACCACCAACACTGCCACTGCCGCCGCTGCCACTACCACCGGCACTGCCACTGCCACCCCACTCCCACCCCTCCTAATCCCACCCCATCATGTATCAGTGCATGGTCACAATGCCAGTGCCAATTTCATTTTATGCTGATGTAGTACTTTTATCAAGCCACAGCTGATAAAATAAATTTGGAAGATTGCAATACATCTTAGTTTTTGTGGGTTTTTTTTACACCAATGTTCAATTTTTCCCCTTTTTTCTACCTTCAAGAAGAAGAAGAAAGTGAAAAAGAGCCAACTGTTGAAGTGAAGAGTGAAGTAAAGAGCGAAGTAAAGAGCGAAGTAAAGAGTGAAGTGCAAAGTACTGACGAATCGGACGAAAAGCCAAACCCACAACCACTCCGGGAGAGATCGCAGAGGACTAGAAAGCTTCCTGCTCGCCTTCGTGAAGATCCTTCTCCCATACCTCCCACCAAGAAGAGGAAGAAAAAGAAAGTGCTGTTTATTGCACCTCCAAAGGTTTGTATTTTAAATTCAAGCAGAATCCTGCACAAGTGCATCAACTGAACAAGTACTTATATTACTTGAACAATTGTGGATGTACTTGATGCTAGAAAATTGAATTATTTTTTTGTGTCTTAAATTTCTCAACAAGGGCAGAATTTTGAAGTGGTGTGCAATCACAATTGTTTATTCAGACCTATCTGGTATCATATGAAATACAATCAGGCAATTTCATCTTTTTAAGAATGGTTGCAAAAAAAAATAAAAAAATAGGGGATTGAGTCTAGATTATATCACTTTGAGGTAAGCTTAGCTCTCTACCAAGGGCTCAGTTCGGTAGCCTTGGATGGGCACATGTTAACAACAGCTGGCCTTGTATATTCTGGGTATCATAAATCATACTAAAAAACCAAGGGGGTAGGGTGTATTTGCTCCATACACTGGTAAATGAAAGCTATTGAACTGTGCCATGGGAATTGAGATTTTATTAGCACGTAGTGCAGGGGTTCTCAATTATTTTAGCTGAAGGGCCAGAGAATGCCAAAGATATTTGAAAGTTCTCTACTTGAGGGCCAAATACACCTGAATTTATTATGTTTCCCTTTATATTTTTGATCAAGTCGAGGGCCAAAAATCAGTGGCTGGCGGGCCGGATTTGGCCCGCGGGCCGCCTATTGAGAACCCCTGACGTAGTGGATGACCAACAGAGTGAACTGGCACACATCTTACTGGTTTCCAACAAAATGTTTATTTGCCATAATTTTACCATTTCCTTTTCAGAACTTTTAAGCAAATTTATTGAAAGTAGAACTGTACAATAGGTTATTTTGACACATGTGTTTTTCACTCCTTCCTGCAAAAATCAAATAGACTGTTAAATTTAAAAGCCTGTGCAAATATTGGACATCATTACATTATCCTTCGCACCCTTGGCATATACAGAGGGCTGCAATGGTTATATGTGTACAATATCCAGTCTTTTGACCCATGCATAATTTTTTGGCTGAGAAGCATAAAGAAGCATGATTGACCTCCTTTAAAACAAAGGTGTTCTTTGGGCTGGATTAATTGCCAGCTTTGTTGTCAGTTTGTTCAGATGTCCTCTTTCAATTGCAAATGTTTGGGTTTAATATAACTACTGATTTTTTGACTCACAACTAAGTTTGCAACTTAAATTTATTTGTGTACATGTGTTTCTGTTTTTTGAAAAGAAGAAAATTGCTGCTGTTGTGACAAAGCAATTACCACCCCCCCCCCCCGAGAAATTGAGGTCATATCGATTCCAGTGATGTGCTGCTTCATAAGCCGAATCCACGTACAAGATGAAAAAACAGAGGATGCGGAACCAAGTTTCACCAACAAATCAACTAGTAGTAGTAAAGACAAGCACTGTAAACATAATCAAAAGGGAAAGCGCTAGACAAAGTCACCACAGGAGGTAGTCCACGAAAAGTGGATCATAGTCTGCCTTAGAATTTTTACGACAGTTTTGACAGATTGCTGGCTTTAGCGAGTGAACCTGAATGAAGATGATGACTTATGGGTTTCCAGTGATGATAGGACGTAAGAACTGCCAGGGTGCTAATAAAAAGAAACAAAACAAGAACAATTTCTGGATGTTGACCAGCTCGGAATTTATCGGCCACGCTCTTGTGCTGAATTCTCTAGAGCATAACCACCAGTAAGGTCCCAAGGATATGACTACATTCACTGATTCACCATCAGTATGCCTGCACAATGTTTCCAGGAATGTGTAGTGAGAAGTTCGGTGGGAATCGTGTGGATCAAAACCTCAGATTAAGAGGCATCTTCTGAGACACTTGGAGAAACTGGCTACTATACAACCAAGGGGGGGTGAGTGGTCAATTTTAACCCCTTTACCTGGTATGCATGCGAGGCAATTTTCTGGGCCTCACACCCAGGATTTTAGCGGTAAAGTTTGGCATGTTGTGACATCAGCACATTTTGTTGCGATTAGATGTTTATTGGGTTCCGTTGTATGGCTTCACTTCACTTCGCTAAGACAATTATCCACGTCTAGCCCAGGGTTCCCAGGCATAGGGTTTAATATTGAGGTTGCAGACACGCGTATCCCTTTTGAATTTTGTTTTGATGTGCGCAAATTTCCAGGGGTTAGCAACTGCATACAAAAGTTATCCTGGGTATTGGCCTTTTGTCAAGACTTGCGCAGTGATTGTCCTAATAGGCATGTTTTCATGATATTTACGATTACGATATTACAATCTTCATAAAATGTCCAATTTAAAGTATCTTATGTAATCTTGGGGCCAATTTCACTTGTTTTGATTGACAAGTTTGTTTCAGAGAGGCACCCCAAAAAGTTCATTTGGTCAAGGAATGTAATTTCCACCCTAAAACCCCTTTTTCCTATTGCAAGAATTACATATTTCTTACACAATTATTTAAATGAGCTCTCCAGATGATCCCCCCCGACTCGGACACGCCATCAGATCCCTTAACATACATGTTTGCAGTTAATTGTTTCAATCAAGTTAGCCACCAGAGATCCTCATTCCTCATCCTACCCCATCTTTTATGCCTTTCCAGAATATATCTCTGGTACCCTCATTGAAGCCATTAGGCACTCAATGTGCATTGGATGATCCCCTCTGACTATTTGGCTCAAAATATGATAACTCAACATAGCAAATGTTGAAAATTCTTATTTCCATTGTCTTATTGGATTATGAGTTTTGCATACTTTGTTACCAATCCTGATGACTTTTAATTTTAGACCTTGTACAATGCGAAATGGGCTAGAATTTCTGCAAGAGAAAACGCGCAACGACCCCCCCCCATGATCAATGAATTCAGTTAGATTCTCTAAACTGCTAAAAGTTCACACAAACTGAATAGAGGAGAACCCAAAGATTCTTGCCAAATCCAGCATGGGAATCAAATAGACTCATAGCTCTACACGCAATTCTACCCCTGGACCTTTTTGCTACTTTTTCCATCGTGCTATTTGTTCACGTTTTAGTTACTAAAAATAATGTGGAAAGTCATGCTAATTAAGGGTCATTCTCCGTTTAAAGTGTTCAAGTTTGGTCTACAAATGACGAAATATCAACATTAAGGAATTCCTTAAAATCCATTGAAATCGTAAACTTTAATCTTCTCAGAACACGACCATGCATGGGTGATCTTAAATAGATCAGATTTTTTAGTATATTTGCCAACGTTAACACTTAAGTAACGTATCTGTCGTAACGATCTGTCGGGCCTTTTTCTTATCCCGTGCTATTCTTGATGAAAGTATGTATGCTTCACCGACTTAGTCTCTATGCTTCTCAGTATTACCTTCATACTAAACATGGTGTGGTATTCGACTTAATGTATCACGCCATATTGCCAGAGCGTAGCAGGAGGGATGTAACTTAATCTGTCGCGGTAGGAACGTAACAGGAGGGATTTCTTCATTACATAGGCTGGAACTTTTGGTTCACGTTGAAACCAGATTTTTATGCAAAAACATGTATAATATAACAGTGACATCCTTCTCGATTTATCACATATTGAACATATGTATTCATTTCTTTTTTAGCATTTTGTATCCATTCGAATTATCGTAACATATCTTGTCTGCAAATTGGTGCGACATGCTCCAGAGAAACTCGTGCGAACGTTAAATAATCCATATTATCATGTTTTAAACTAACCATTATTGCTCTAGAGGCTGATAAAAATGTCGTTACCTGTGATATGCGCCCTTGTGTAATGAGCAGGGACACATTTAAAGAACGGATTTGGGCTGGCGACATGGCGAAAACAGAATTATGTCATCTTAGGCCTTATTGCTTGATACGTTCTCATCCGGTTACAACATCGAGTCCGGATCATTTTGAAAACCAAAACTCCTAGATAATTTATATTCATACACAATTCATATCTTAAAGGCCAAAAACCAAGCTTTAAACTGGCATGACTGTATTGACACGAAAAACGACTTTTTGAACACTTTATCGGAGAAATGGACCTATTACTGACGTCTCATACCTCTTTATCTCTTGACATATTTCTGTTGTTAAGTTTCTCCGCTACATCATTTCCAGGTTCATTCCAGAGTCAAGCTTAAGAGGCGCATGCCGACCACAGAGGTAATTTTGCACATGCAGTAAATTATTGCGATCTTGAAACCCCATCGCTGTTGCACTTGGTCAGTTCGAGACTGCCTGCTTGTCCGTATTCACTTGGGTCTGCAGCGAATAGAATGGATATGCCCATTACAATGGTGGGTTAATTGTACAATCATTTGGCTCACTGTCTGTTCCTGGTGCTCAAACAAAAGACAAAGCCTGTAGGCAGGCATTCAGGTCTTGAAACCAACCAAATGGGACATGCAATGGGTTTTTTTTTTTTTTTTTTAATTTTTTATTTTTTTTATTTTTTTTATTTTTTTTATTTTTTTTATTTTTTTTAATGGGCCCCCCCCCCCTCCTTGGTGTCACCTACACTAGATTGGGTACAATCTCCTGCCCAAATGCTTGGGCCAATTGCAACCAAATTTGATCTGAAGAACCACTGGCTCAAGGTTCATATGTAGTGTACTCTGTGGTAAGAGGTCATGTTGTGTGATACATAACAAGGTCAAAGGGCATGTGGGCCAATTAAAGGGCATTCTTTGATGCAAATGAACTAATATGTCAAATTGTGGTAGGATAATGAAACTTGGTGGGTGTGGTCAACTTACAGTAACAAAAATTTTGTAGATCATTTCAAGGTCATGCGGGGTCATTCACGGTCAAATCAGTAAACATGTGGTAGGATGATGAAACTTGGTGGGTGTGGTCAACATTAAGTGCTGAAAATTTTAAAGGTCATTACAAAGTCATGTAGTGTCATCCATGGTCATATCACTATCATGGTTGTGTGGTCAAGAAACCTGGTGGGTGTAATAAACATTTGCTACCAAAAATTTTCAAGGTCATTTCCAGGTGATGTGGGGTCAATCATGGTCCATTCACTCGAAATGCTTGGATGGACATGAAACTGTTCAGAACCTTTTTCCCCTGCCAGCTCCCCAAATGAACTGACCTTTTGTACAGTGTCTACTGAGGAAGACCCAAATTTTCCCCTCAGAAAATGCCTCGGCACCCCTTCTGAGGTTACTTTTGATTAATAAAAATGGCTTAATAAGGTAGTACTGTTTATCAGCTTAAGTAGTC
The DNA here is from genome assembly GCA_023653785.1 of Ophioderma brevispina. NCBI lineage: Eukaryota > Metazoa > Echinodermata > Ophiuroidea > Amphilepidida > Ophiodermatidae > Ophioderma > Ophioderma brevispina. The sequence continues at coordinate 14,051 of JAMKCH010000442.1, read as the reverse complement.
AAATCTATAATTGGCTCCAGAAAAGAGAACTTGAATCAGATGGGAACCTCCATAAAACCCTGACATATCTTTATTCATTGTGACTAAATTTGATGCGACTTTTTAAAGGATGACTTGTATCGTAAACATTTTCAGGTTATCGTGTTCCCATATTAGACTTAGGGATAAATGTTTTTCAAGTGTAGTGTCGTAGCATTCAAGAAGGATTTTTTAAACTGAAATATAAAGTTATCTTTATTGTTCTTTTTTGTCTTAGAAATTGAAGAAATAGAAGATGCAGAATCACAAGAAGAAGGTGCTAGCTCATCTCATGAAGCTGCCGAGGGTGCTGCTGATGCAGAAAATGACGATTCAGCACCGTCCAAAATAAAAACCAGATCTTACTTGGTTCCGTCATCTCACCAGCCCAACAAAGCGGTCACAGTTGCACTACCCAAAGACGTCAATGTCAGACGGTCAAGTTTTACGGTCATCAGATCAGCGGAGGGGGTCAATGAGGTGGTTTTGCTTCCTAAGGGTCGGTTAATCAATCTTTCTACCATGCAAGCACTAGAAGATGAAGAACATGAAGGGGAAGATAAGGACAAGGATGAAAACCCAGAGAAATCACTGGAAAGAAAACAAGAAAAGAAGAAAAAATATTATCCAAATTACAAAAGGAAGAAGGGGTTGTCTAAAACAAGAGCCTGGCACATGAGGCAGTCGGCTGTTAGATTAGAAATAGTCGATGACTTTGATGGGGATATTGATATTGAGGACACAGGTGATGATGATGATGATTCTAATGCTGGTAGCCAACATGAGAATGATACCCCAGCCACTGAGGAAGGGAGAGATGATGGAGGAGGAGAGAGGAATAAAGTGGGTGATGACACTGGGGAAACAAAGGAGGAGAAAATTGAAACGGAAGAGGTGTCCCTCTCTGGTGCATTTCGTAGTCCAGACACAGACTCTGAATCCCCTTCTCGTAATATCATCCCATCTACCTCTCAAGAAATCGAATGTGACATCATTGTCAGGACTCGTAAACACAATACCAATAAAAGACCAACACTGCCCCGGTCAGTAGGACAATCCTTGAAATCTGCCAGGGAGCTAAATCATATGGCCCGATTGTTGGGGGCTAATCAGGGGAACATTGTTGTTTCCGATCCCCCGGGTGATGATCACAATTATGCTTGGCATCCCACGAGGTATATCACAGGCCCAGCTCACACCGATTCCAGGGGAAACCCTGTGGACAACCCAGACGATAAGGATGAAACTAGTTCAGAGAAATTTGATTTGGACCCTCTTTTCTACCCGTTCCAGGCAAATCGAGGGGTGGCTGTGGACAGGAAACCAGTAAAACAGCAAAAACCGTTTGCTAGAATGATCCACGGAGTTGGTAAAGTGGCTAGTGGGGCCATTGAGGCAAGCAACCCCCGGTGGGTGAAAATTCCAGCAAGAGAAAAGAGAGAACCCACCGATGAAGAGAAGAAGATGAAGGTAAGGTTTGACAAGCAAGAGTAAAAAGGGGAATTTATGCTAAAACATTAAATGAAGAGTTTTCAGCTGGGGATCAAGTTTGAAGTTTTAATGTACAACTTCAAGGGACACTTAATTGTTATTGATGATGGATGCATTTCTTTTCTATTTCAAACAAGGGCAGATTGAGATTTTTGCACAGTTGTGTTGGTAATTGTAAACTTTATAAAATTAAAAAAAGAAAAAACCTAAAAAATTAAAAAAAAAAAAAGAACAAATTGTGTATAAGAAACAATGTGTAATAGAATTGGGAGGATCCCCGATTGAAATTTAACGGCAGAGCTGAAAACTCCAATTTTATGTCCGTTCATGAGTGGCACCTCACCAAAATGACCTCTAACTTTCCTGGACCTACTGAACAACTAATGGAAGAGCGTAGACATGTACATGGCACAATTTCCTGGCTATTTGTAAGGACGGTGAATTATTAGCGGAGATCTCCGATATTAATTATTCTCATTACTAAATTCCTTCTTTTGTGACACATAGAAAATTTGTGCTCTACCATTCACAGGTATAGTTTACTAGCCATTTACCAAAACAACTGTGCAAAAATCTCAATATTTGGAAAACTGAGGGCACTTTCCAAAAAAAATGCTGTTATTGCTTTAACACACTGCCTATACTTTGATTACCACCAAACAGGAGGAAATTATTCGTTTTTTATTATTCCATGCGTAAAAGTGAACCAAATATTCTTGAGCATTTGCATGGAATCCCATTCAAAAATCTTATCGTTTGAGCTGCGAATGGCATGCTTAAGGCCCACTTTGGTGAAATGAGATATATGGGAGGTACACCCAGTGCTATGGATGTGGAGTTCAGAAAGGGAGTCATTGGAGGCTAGCTCATTGAAAAAGTATTAATCATGATTCCACACTATCAAAATTCAAATTTATTTAAAAGCAGTGCATTTTGTTAACGAAGATTAAGACATTGCACTCATTAAAGACACTATCAGTGATTTATCCGAAGAATCAAAATATTTGAAATTTGCGGGAATAGCTTAAGAGTGAAGGACAAGCCTGTAGAATTCTCATAAGCTACTTTTTCCAACTGAAGAATTGACAGAAAAGGAAGAACACGGCAGTGTTCAAAGATACGAATCTCCATTCAATTACGTGTTGTAGGAAGTGTACAAACGGACACTAATGCCTAAAATATCAGATTTTGTCCTTATTAGGGTGCTTCTGGTCCTATCATTTGTAGGGTATGTTAGGTTACCTATACTTGTTGCAGACATACAAAAATCTGACTTTCGATGATTTTTTCGATTTCTGATTTAGAAAGTCACTGATAGTGCCTTTAATACATCAAAATCTATGTTTTTACATGTTATAATTGTTTATATAATTCTCTAATTTAGAAAAAGGCTCTGGAACTGTTGAATGCCCTGCACAAGAAGCAGGGATTCAAAGGACGCAAAGGACCTTTCAAATGCCAGTTATGTGGGAAGAATGTGACTGCCGCTGGAACGCTAAGAGCTCATTACAGGAGCCATGCAGGTATTTCATTTAAATTTTGTGTCTCTGTGGATTCACAGAGAGCAACATGGTTAATATTATGTTCGATAACAAATGCCCTAATCCTAAGTATGTAGTAAATCCAAAGTTTTAAATCCGGTTTGTCCCTGTGAATGAGGGTGGCCGGATTCACCTCACACTCGCAGCAACCGCCCTTACTCCCTCCTTCCACTTCACCCGATTCAATGCATCCTCCCTCCTCAACCCAACCCTCCTACTCACCTTCTCCACTTGCTTCTTCCAAGTCTTCTTTGGACATCCCTTCCTCCTCAAACCTCCCACCTCAAACTCAAAAGCCCTTCTTAAAACATGCCCGTCCTCCTTCCTCAGTGCGTGCCCATACCACTGTACGTACATAAATCACCTTCATCTCCAGGCAAAAATTATATCTATCTTATTTTGGAATTTTACTGCAAATTTTCACAGCAACATTTCTAAGATAGCTTGACTCACAAAAAAATCAATTTGGACAAAACTCCCGCTTCACCTCATTTTGACCTTTTTCTCCATTTAGAACCTTGCCCAATTCTGCCTGGTTTTGATATACCACATCACAAATTACCATACAGGGACATGCTGCAAATATGGATCTCATTTTCAGCCTTCTGGTGTATGAATCTTTTTTCCATGTCAATTTTGGTAAAGAAATGGATGAATTTTTAAAAATTTTCTAAAAGTTTTTGGGTAATTAGTCTACTTTCGTCTATCTGAAGCCAAAATTTGCTAAAATGTTGAAATTTTGAGGAAAAGAATGGTCAAATTTGTGTTAAATTTGGCCCAATTTGCATCTCTTGTATAGATTTGGGTCCCTTTTTTCGACAAAAAATGGTATAGATATGGGTCCTACTTCCGGATTCTTGGAGGCACATCCCTACCCAAAACAAACTTGAGAATCCCTCATCGGGGCCCAATATACCTGTTCAAAAGAAGTTTACCGAACGTGACCCCCTCTCTATAAGTGTCCTAACAGGTCATCACACGGCACTGTTGGGCGCATCACTTGCGCGCATATTTCGCCTTTGCGTAATTCACGTCACTGATAAGCTCTGGTGAATATACGCTCGCGTGTATTGTATTTTGCTCTAAACATTTCCGATGTTCATTTAAAAAGGTCTTTTAGCAGTGAACAAAGTCACTTCAAAATTGATCGCTCAAGATGCATTGTTTCTTTCCCTCACTTCTCTCTCCTCCAGGTATCAAGCCATACAGATGCAAGCTGTGCGGTGCCACCTTCACCCGCTTACACAGCCTAAAATACCACATGATGATACATAACCAGCAGAGCAGGTTTGTCTGTGACCACTGTTCCAGGGAGTTCCGCCATGCCAGTCACTTCAGAGAACACTTGCGCCGGCACACCGGCGAGGAACCGTTCGGATGCACGGATTGCACTGCAAGATTCAAGACTAGAAATACTTATAAGAGACATTTATTTGCCAAGCATGGCAAGCTGTTAACTGCTGATGGTATCCAGTTGGTACCAAATACATAGAAATATGCCAAACACCTCAGGGAGCTCATACATCACAGTTGAGAAGAGACATTTTGGTGTACTAAACAGGAGGCAGGATTTACAACACTCTATACTCTGGGCCATAATTTCTTGGACATAACAAACGTGCATGTTGATCGTTGCGTGTACTGCGTCTATGTGCAACAGGATGGTGCGCCGTTTTGGCGGGAAAGCGGGTGTACGTTCTAAACTATCCAAGAAAGTATGAGCCAGAGTATAGTGGCCACTGCGAGATGCTGTTCACCATGTAGCACCAAATGTCCCTGTCCGTCATTGGGTTGGGGATGTCAGATGGATCCCGCTGGATGTCTCAAGCAATGGCATCAAGGGGGCGACAACCCCTATTTGGGCATGGTAACCTCCAACATGTAATGTCCGAGACTACTTGATCAATTGCAAGATGACGGTGACTATCAAATCATGCTCGGCGCTGGACAACTATAACCTAATGAAATACCATAAATTTGTTTAAGCATGGCAAGCTTGAAATGATTATTGCCTAAAGAAATATTGGGGCATCTCACACTGAGCCGATGGTCAGTCAAATTTTGGACAGATCCATTATTGGTACACTCTGTCCAGCTCGAAGCATGGAGTAGCGACGTGGGTGTATACATCATAGTCTTACCACCTTTCAGCATGTGTGCGTAGACAAAGCACAAGCACTTTGTATCTGAAAGGTGTCTCTTGGTATGTGTGTCGGGATGAATTTAGTATTCTGCCACCACTTAAAATTCGGCACCTTTAACATGCGGTTTATTCCGTTAACGTTGCTGAATTCGTAGCCTGTGGCAGAATACTAAATTCTTTCCTGTGTGTCTTCACTTCATGCTTCAGACATGACAAAATGTAGACTTCCAATTCAATTAATTAACTTGTTAGAATACTTTGTAAACTCAAATGTGAACTTTGACCCCTGCGACAACTGTTGGCAAACCACAATGACAGGTGACACAAGCAAGGGAATGCTGTATTTTCTAGTATGAGTTGGTAAATATGCCATGGGAAAATGTACACATTTTAAGCAGACAAAAGAAAGATAGCAAACCAATTGTCATGTGAAAGCTAGTCATGCTGTACTTATTTACTAAAGAAGAAGCGGAAGCTTGTTCAATCTTTACTTCAAAAGTTTTTACCATAAGTTGTAATTACGTATGCATGTTTTTTTTTTTTTTTTTTTTGGGCGACAACCCCTATTTGGGCATGGTAACCTCCAACATGTAATGTCCGAGACTACTTGATCAATTGCAAGATGACGGTGACTATCAAATCATGCTCGGCGCTGGACAACTATAACCTAATGAAATACCATAAATTTGTTTAAGCATGGCAAGCTTGAAATGATTATTGCCTAAAGAAATATTGGGGCATCTCACACTGAGCCGATGGTCAGTCAAATTTTGGACAGATCCATTATTGGTACACTCTGTCCAGCTCGAAGCATGGAGTAGCGACGTGGGTGTATACATCATAGTCTTACCACCTTTCAGCATGTGTGCGTAGACAAAGCACAAGCACTTTGTATCTGAAAGGTGTCTCTTGGTATGTGTGTCTTCACTTCATGCTTCAGACATGACAAAATGTAGACTTCCAATTCAATTAATTAACTTGTTAGAATACTTTGTAAACTCAAATGTGAACTTTGACTCCTGCGACAACTGTTGGCAAACCACAACGACAGGTGACACAAGCAAGGGAATGCTGTATTTTCTAGTATGAGTTGGTAAATATGCCATGGGAAAATGTACACATTTTAAGCAGACAAAAGAAAGATAGCAAACCAATTGTCATGTGAAAGCTAGTCATGCTGTACTTATTTACTAAAGAAGAAGCGGAAGCTTGTTCAATCTTTACTTCAAAAGTTTTTACCATAAGTTGTAATTACGTATGCATGACGAGTAAAGAAATAAGGCATGTTCTAGTGTCTTTTTAAGGCCTATTATTCAGTTGGCAGGGTTTAGTATGCAAACAAGCAATATCATTGGTTGTTGCCTATTTAATAGAAGGATTGGTTGTTGCCTATTGAACTGCCCTTCCAATATGACAAAATGTCGGATAGTCAAAACAAAAAATCCTATCTTTTCTCTAAATATTCCACCAAATTACAGCCTTACAATATATCAAGAAGTGCTTCAAATTCATTGAGCATCCCAGAGGTTGCACACCTTGGCAAATCTATATTGCACGCATAGCACTAGTCTTAAAGTCTCTATCAGATATTTTTCTTCAAAATGTAAAGACACAAACTGCATTATTTTTACAAAATCGTGAAGGCAAAGGAAACTTTCAAAATTTTAAGTGTAATGTATAATTTGCTTTGATGCAGTGCTCCCAATAAGAACTAGACGCCACAGTTGTGTTTAGCAAACACCGGTATATTCGCATGTGGCATGCGAACCGTTGAACTCTGGGGTCGAGATATCCAAAAAGGCACATCAGGGGTCCAAGGACTATCAGCCTGCAAGATTTGAGCCCTGAGGCTGCTGTGGTTCTTGAGTTATGGGTGGCCCCTACATTTTAACGTTTGGCCCCTATGGCCCTTGAACTTTGACCTCTGGGATCGAGATACCCAAAAGGCACATCAGGGGTCCAAGGACTATCAGCCTGCAAGATTTGAGCCCTGAGGCTGCTGTGGTTCTTGAGTTATGGGTGGCCCCTACATTTTAACGTTTGGCCCCCTGTAGCCCTTGAACTTTGACCTCTGGGATCGAGATACCCAAAAGGCACATCAGGGGCTCAGAGGCTATAAGCCTACCAGGTTTAAGCCCCGAGGCTACTATGGTTCTTGTTATGAGTGTCCGTTGTATGCGTCTTAAGAAAAGAAGAACTAGATGCCACAGTTGTGTTTAGCAAACAGGGATTTCGCATGTATCCCTGTTAGCCCTTTGACCTTTGACCTCCAGAGCCGCGATACCAAAAAAGGAACATCAGGGGTCCAAGGACTATCAGCCTGCAAGATCAAGATTTGAGCCCTGGGTGCGTGTTTCGTGAGTTATGGGTGGCCCCCGACAATTTTAACGTTTGGCCCCTATGGCCCTTGAACTTTGACCTCTGGGATTGAGACACCCAAAAGGCACATCAGGGGCCAAGGACTATAAAGCCTGCAAGTTTGAGCCCTGAGGCTGCTGTTCTTGAGATCTGGGTGGCACCCCCTCATTATAAACGTTTGGCCCCCTCTGCCCTGAAATTTGACCCCTAGATAGAGATATCCAAAAGGCACATACGGGGTCCAAGGGCTATCAGCCTGTAAAATTTGGCTTCTGAGGCTGCTGTGGTTCTTGTGTTCTAGGTGTCCTAGATTTTAACGTTTGGCCCCCTGTAGACCTTACCTTTTGAACTCTGGGATCCAGTACCGAAACGGCACATCAGGGACCAGGGGCTATCATCCTACCAGGATTGGGCCCGAGGGCTAATATGGTTCTTGAGTTATGGGTGTTCGTTGTAAGCGTCTTTAGAAGAAGGAGGAGGAGAAGGAGAAGAAGAGGAAATAAACAGCAAGAGCACAATATATCGATGTTACACATGCGCAATATTAAGGAGGAGGAAACTTAAACAGCACAAGCACAATTATTCGCATGTTATACATCAAATATATAACAATTGGACATATCAGTTGGGAAAATAATGGCTTACAGCTTCAATAAGAGGATTCCAATATTTGGCAATGAGTAGTTCTATTTTTACAAATGCTTTAATCCTATTAATTGTAAAGTAAAATACTCTCTCCTTGTTGTCCTTCATGATAAGTCCTGTTATAAATTTCAGGGCATGCACAGTTCCCTTGCCTGACTTGTGATGATAAGCAGTTAGGGTTTATGCAACCACACAACCTGGCTGCCGTAAGGATAAAAATCTTGGGTGGCTACTTTCTTGTGCAATTGGCATCTGGAAAAAGTGCTTTAAATGTCCTGTAAATGCACTAGTTTGTTTAAGAAGTGATGAAATTTCATACATGGTAGACGGTATGTTTTCTCTTCTCAAACTAAGTTGGCATTTGGACAGGAAATTTTTTAGGCAATTTAACATCTGCGCCATTAATTCTGCTACTTTCTGGCAGCTTCGGCCTGTTGAAAACGGTGAGGAATAACGCAAAAAAAGACACAGAAAAAAATCGGAATCGGAATGAACCCGATTTTGAAATTTTAAATCTGTAATCGGTCTAACAGATATTAGGGTTATCGGTTATACACACCATTGATAGTTGTCAGTTGAATTTGCTTGAGCAAATTTAACACAGAATAGCCTGAAAATGGCTGAAGTTGCTTGCGTCCGAGTGTCTTTTGGTATCATCGATTTGTGATCTTCCGTCAAACGGGTATTTATAGTTGTGATATTTCATTGGCTTCCGTTACGGAGGGATGTTTTTTTTTTAGGATAAGGATTTGCCTCTCAAATTTTCACTGGATCGGTTGTAAGACCACCTACCGAAAACTTTTCAAAGGGTTATTGGACAAACAGGTGCAAAAGTAAAACCGCAAACCTTGTTTTGAATTGCCAGCTATCGCAATCGTTCCCCATAGAAATAATGCTTTGACTTTCTGTCGTGCACATCAGAAACTACTAAATCATCTATTACATAAAGATGGCGTTTGGCTTATTCACTTCAATGTGTGTGATCTATACAATGGTAAGCATTTCCAATTGTAAAAAAAAATGGGGTTCAACCAAAATTGGGGGTGCTTCTTTCTGGATATCTCATGTCTCTTTAACTTTACTACCAAATCAATTGATTGACAAGGGTGCACCTCATCCCTAAACTAACTGGCTTCTAAATCATAAGTCGGGCAAATAAGTTGTCACGCCCTGAAAGTTGAATTATTTTTGATACAAATCAGTCATAAAACTGGCGATGCATTAAATTGAACCCTAGGTGCTATACGGTTGTCTGTTTACAGATGGATTCCATTTTTACATTTTAATCGAATTTGGTCATTGTTGTTTGGACATTTGGACCAACCAATGATTTTTAAGGGGTGAAAAAAGTTTTGGTGGAGTGTCGTCTTGGGAAAACATTTTTAAGAGGCAAAATACTTTGTAGCAATTGAAAAAAAAATATGGTTAAAATCAAAATGTTTTGGGGCTATTTCCTGTGAGCTTGCTATGGGGTGCTGCCCTGGAGTACTTTCACTTGGGCTGCGGCCTTGGATTTACCCGGGGTTGCTGCCCTGGGGATCGCATGGGTGCTTGCCTGGATCTCACGGGTGCTGCCCTGGATCTCACTCGGGTGTGCCTGGATCTCACTGGGTGCTGCCCGGATCTAAGGGTGCTGCCCTGGATCTCACTGGGTGTTGCCTGGCTCACTGGGTGCTGCACTGGATCTCACTGGGTGCTGCCATGATCTAACTGGGTGCTGCCCTTGATCTCACTGGGTGCTGCCCTGGCTCCTCACTGGGTGCTGACGGATCTATTGGGTTGGATGCCAGGATCTCATGGGTGCTGCCCGGATTCTCAATGGGGTGGTCCTAGATATCACGGGGTGTGTGTCCTGGATATCCTGGGTGTTGTCCTGAATCTCACTGGGTGCTGCCATGGGGATCTAATTTGTGCTTGCCATGGATCTCATTGGGTGCTACCCCTGATCTCATTGGGTGCTGAACCTGATGCATTGGGTGCTCCCTGGATCGCACTGGGTGTTGCCTCCTAGATCTCATTGGGATGTTGTACTGGATCATCACTGGGTGTTGTCCTGAATCTCCACTGGGTGTTGCCCTGGATCTCATTGGGTGTTTCCTGTATCTCAATGGTGTGTGCATGGATCTCATTGCGGTGTGTCCTGGATCTCACTGGATGTTGCCCTGGATCTACTGGGTATGCTGCCCTGGATTCATAGGCGTGACCTTGCCTGGATCTTGATTAGGTGTTGTCCTGGGTTCTCACTGGGTGTGGCATTGGATCTCATTGGGTGTTGCAATGGAGCTCATGGGTGTTACCCGGATCTCATGGGTGTTACCCTGGATTCTCCACTGGGTCGTCTGTATCTCACTGGTTGCCCAGGTGTTTCCCAGACTGCCACATATTTTTCAGATTCTTTTTTACTGACATCTGTGTTAGAGATTACCTTGTGGATGACCTTTTTATGCACTCATTATTATGTGGCCAAACTGACATGTTGAAAGGGTACGTTCATACTACACTGCAATGTGCGTTGCGGTAAGTTGCAGTGATCGAATTCGGTCTCGGTACGTATAATGCATTGCGGTACTGCAACCGAGTTAATTAGTTTAAAACTGCAGCTGCAGCAGGTACGTTGAGTTGTTGCGCAAAGTGATCGATATATCGGCACTGCGCAGGGGACAGCTAATCTGAACGAACCTTTAGAGTATGATGGTTGGATGAATAGGAGAAACCGTATAATCTTACAAATTTAAATTTCATTTTGTACTTACTGAGTATGTAAATGTTTTGTATTACAAGAGCCATTTCAACTTGAATTATATCTCAGAGGAAAACTCTCCAAAAATCTTCCAGGGCTGTTTTACAATAACATTGTTAGTTATTTAACACTTAATTAAAACATGTGAAAAACAGGGTACATGTAAGCAAGAAGGGGGGGGGGGGGGGGGGGGGAGATCATAGCTAAAGGAATGTCAGGCACAAAATTAATAAATGATACATAATGATCCCAATTGGCACAAAAGGGCGTAGTCACCTCAACATTGTAGAAGTGTAAATAACACGGGTATTACATTGAAATGTTAAAAGGCTGGAAGGTGAAAAGAAAAAACTTACACAATCAAAGGCTGCTAGAAAAAAGGTAATAGTAGCTGATTACAGTTGTTTCAAAAATTCTTAAGGCATTGCCAATGGGGGCATCTTTAAATGCATTCACCGTGTCTTGTATGTAACTGCATGATGAACATTTTGGGGGAATGCCAAGTGGAAATCTGAAACACAAAAAAAACTGATGGATTTTGGGGGGACTGTCAATAATGTACACGATCGATTTTCAGCCTTAACTGGACCAATAACCCTCATCAAATGTGAGCTTTTGGATCATTAGGAAACCTTATTTTTTCCCAGCTCACATATGAAAAACTAAAACAGAAACTAAAGAAATTATGGTACAGTTCTGTGTTATTAGAGGATAAGAGCAAAAAGTGGTTTGCAAATGCAGTTAACAGTATTTTTTGGAGAGAATAAAAACCCATAATACGGCATTTCTGAAATCGGGCCGAGGATGACCTTATCGGATCGGTAGAGCAAAAAATTCTCATTTTTTACTGAGTTTCTATACCGAGTAAATTAATATCAAAGAGGTCAAACTTGAATTAAAATGTTCCAAAAAATCTTTGGCACAACGGTGAAATATCGAAAACTGAAACAATAAATGATATTTAAGAGGGTGTATGCTTGTCCTAACTAAACTATTTCACCATATCGGATTTACCTAGATCGATCTGCTACTTTCTGGCTGCTTCTGGCTGTTGAAAACGGCAATGATAATGAAAAAAAAATACACGAAAAAACATTGCGTATCGGATTGGAATGAACCGATTTTAAAATCTGTATCAGTTACAGATATTAGGGTGATCGGTTAGCCACTAATTTTTTGTGTAAAGGCCAATTTGCTATCTATCATGAACACAATTGCCGCACATGTACATAGGATGATTCAAATAAGAGTTTGAAATATAGCTTTGTACTGTGGAAAGAGGAGTAATTGCGTACAACTAATAATCACAAGATCATGGGTTTGAACCCACAAGCGTCGTGTGTACACAGTCTCAACCCCAACCACTCAAAGCCATCAAACCTGAGATTTAGGTATCATTAAAAGCTTGAATTTTTTCATTTCATTTGCCAAAAATATTGTGCCTGAATTGCCCCATTACATGAGGTGCTACAAGCATCAAATGGTGTTAGCAGTGCTGGAAAATTATTTTTCAGTATGTTAATATTTCCTTTGGATCGATCCCAAACTTCGATAGATCATTTGTTTGTGTGAAAAGCTTATATCTTCTTGCTTTTTGCATGTAACATGCTTCTCAATAATTAGGCCTAACAAAAATAAAATTTTGTTTCCGGTAACATGCTCTGAAAAAAATTGGACAGAAGGAAGGAGAAAAATGTTATTTTGCAAAATATTTTATGTGTGGAGTCTATGGAGTCTTCTCAGAATTTGACAAGGAAGACATAATTTTTTTCCCCAAAGTGCTAATTTTTTTTCACTTGACACTAAAAATTGGAGATGGAAGGGTTACCTGAAACCATATTTATTTTTACTTGGCCTCATAGAACAGTAAATAATTCTAACTTTGTGTAAATTATAAATGATAGCAATGATGATCAGTTAGACACTTGTGTATATACTTGTACAGTTAGATGCTGAAAATATTTTTGTCATTTAGACCCTGTGTACATGGTCAATAAGAACTGTTTAACGTATAGTGATCTTATTTTTTTGAATATGTGTACAAATTGTCTTATTATACGGTCTTATTCCATGTGTAGTTTCAACAGAAATCTCTAGTTATTTGACATGATATTGAATATATTTATCTTAATACTGTGTTTTCACCCACACCTTTTATCAGTAAGTACCATTGAATATAAGGTGAGAAATGATTGAACTTGTTTGTGGCATATACTTTGTTCATCACCTAAAAGGCAAAAACTATTCAGCTTTTGTTTATTCGCGCGTGAAAGTAATTTTGCCACAAGTGACTCTTGCCAAAAGCGTGCGTCACACGTGCATCGCGCACTGCGCCTGCTGTGGTATATGTTTGTTTGCAGTGCGCCCCGCATATCATTTATCAATTTAGGGTGTGAAGAGTCTTGCCTATTTGGTGATGAACAAAGTATAATACTGAGTCCGTAAAATATGAATGAGCAAAGTTTTGTATTCAAAAGATTACTGCCAAGGGCACATTTTTTATCCTTATTATGGCCAAGGTGCATCTAATATTTAGCTTATTTTTGGCTCAAAATGTATAGTAGTTGTATGAAGCTAGTATGTGATGTTGGTGTATGTTTTATTCATGATCTGTATCTATTTGGCAAAAGTCTGTTCTGTAGTCTTCGATAAATTTTGTTGAAAATTGTTTTGTTGAAAGTTGGGGCGAATAATAATTAAAAATAATAATATAATAGGCCCTAATCATAATATAATTTTGTATCGTGGCCTGTAGGCTAAATTGCTGGAGACATGCAACAAACTTATCAAACAGAAACTATGCAACTTTGCGGCAACTGCATAATCAGTGCCATGTTGCAACATCCAAACAAACTATTCAAATTCATAATTGGAACTGATAGCCTTCATGGTCCATTTGCCTATATGAAATGAACCATGAGGAGAGTGGCAATTCTAATAGTAACCAATATTACCTATACAAATCAAATCCTGCATTACCATGCCACTCAACCAGTGAAATCACTGGGGGTGATAGGGGACAGTGGTCATATAAAGTAGGCAATAGAATTTACCTTTTAGGGAAGTAATAAGCAAGCTAAACAAAGGTCAAATTTTCTTGAGTTAAAACTATAAC
>JAMKCH010000441.1:0-41202 GCA_023653785.1 Ophioderma brevispina | reverse complement strand
TCAAACACAATACATCAAAGATATAACTACAACCATCGGACATTGATTTTGTGTCATGTGAATATAAATTACATAAACGCTCATTAAAATACGTTTGTAGTTTCAGTAACATCATATTACTATATTGTATATATAAGGAGTTAAAATTTCACCACACTATATTGGCTTGATGTGTTACGATTATCTTGCGGAGTTGCTTTTTCTACTCTACCGACAAAGTATTATTTTTATTGTTATACAGAGGTGCGCTGTTCAATGTTATGATCAAGTATCCGAGAGATTTTATATTCTGTCAAAATAAATCAAGATAAATCTAATCTTTGTTTTCAAAATTACAATTTTCTCTACTAATTGTGTGTGGAGGGCGAAGCGCGAGACTAAGGTAAAGCGAGGGGACCACTCTACTTAGAAGGTGCGCAATTACACTGATTGACTTTTTAAACACAATCACCAGGCAAAGCTTTAATTAAAGGCTAAGGAATAACATACAAGTAACATAGAGTACAGTTTATGTTTCTCTATTTGGCACAATATACAATCAGATAAAATTCCCAATAAGAACTGTTTTCACCATAACGTTTTTACTCATTCCTTGCAAACTTTGACTACTTTTTAAAAAAAATGTTCTAACCTAGAGTTTGCCTCTGTTTTCTAATAAAAACAAACACGGTAATGGGAATTGTTTAGCTCTACTCTTGCACGGTTTAATACAATAGACAATTGTCATTAATAAGTCAAACACAATACATCAAAGATATAACTACAACCTTGCACGGTCTAATACAATGGACATTTGTCATTACTGAGTCAAACACAATACATCAAAGATATAACTACAACCGTCGGACATTGATTTTGTATAATGTGAATATAAATTACATAAACGCCCATCATGGACGGACATATAGTTAGCATTTCCAGCTCTGCTGCCAAGTACAATCTGGGATCCCATTCCAATTACAAAATCGCTTATTTTATGATAAATACGATGTTTAGCCATTCTCGTTCGCAGGAGGAAGGGACGTAAAAAGTAACAACAATGAATGGAGGAAAAAATACAAATTTTGAAAATTTAAGACGTCTTCAAAAAAAAAATGTGATGTTTTGCTTAATGCAATTACTATATCATAGATTTTGCTGTTTTGAAAAAAATATTTTTAATTTTCCTTTGTTTTTTTGTTTGAAAACAATGAAAGAAATAGACTGAAAAATTACGCTAAGATTGGAAGGTTTTGATAACCACACCCATTTCTCAATTCCTAGGGGATCTCAACATTAAAGGTGCAACGAGAGATTTGGGGCTCCAATAATTTGTCATATGTAGTGATTTCGTTATAGCATAAGAACCCAATAGATTTTCTTTCCCTTGTCTTTGGTTACAGAATGCCTCTTTAAATGAAATAAAGGCGATTTTATTTGACTTAATTTCTATATAAAAAATAGGCTGAATTTCCGTGTTTCTGCTCCTATACGAAATTAGAAATTTCAATTAGAAGTTAGAATTTTGTATTAAATAAATACTTTTCCGCTGAAGAAGGGAAAATTGGGAAAAGCGGCAGGCAGGGGAACAAAGAAGTGAAAGTGGGGGAAAAAAGTGTGGGGGGTGGGTGGAAAAAAGCTGAGGGATAGGGCGCGGTGGAAACAACAATACAACCTTAGGAAAGAGAAAGTCACATGCCTAAACACAACACAGACACGTGATTTGGTACCAATAGATAGCATTGGTCCTCTTTTCCCCATTGATACCAAAAATGAGTACCAACATGCCTAAGATTACGTCACAATGAGTCATTAAAGTTCGCATGTCAGCAAAACTGCCATTCCATAGACACACACTGTGAAAAATTACAATTTTTCGCCAAAAAGGTTAGAATATCAGATTTCATGCGGGTTGACTCTACTTGATGGTAATGGACAGGTTATAAATGACAGCAATTTAGAGCTATAATAAGGTGTTTGAGTCACTAAATGGCGAAATATCTTTTTCCACCATATAGTATTTTTGGACTTTCCTCAAACATATGACGTCATGGTGAAGTCAAAGGAGATGTTGGTACCTTTTTCGGTACCAATGGAAGAAGAAGAAGAGAAGAAAGAAACTCAGCTATCCGTTTTGGGACCAAATTATTTTACAGGAATCGGTGTATCAGTAACAAAACTCACAGGGGGTGGTAACCACCACCCCCCCCCCCTGGGAGTTTGTTAGAAAAAATGGCATCAGGTAGACAAGGTTAAAAAACGGGATTAGGCCTACACTGTGGTTAGCTCCTACAAACGCCCAGTTAAAAAAACGCAGGTTAAATATTTTAAAAGTCGTTTAAGTAACCCATACTTTAAACGCCGTAAAGACTCATCCAAAACGGTGACTTTCTCGTCCAGAATACATGTATTTAAGTGCGAGTGGGCAACATATTACTGTAGATACTGCCTTCCATAGGTTTTAAATGCCTACTCAAGAAGTCAACAGGTAAATTGCAAGAATGTAGCCTTATGAACACGGAGCTTTAAATGTGTTCACTGATGGAGAGAAAAAAAACACATGGACTATAGGGGCGGATCCAGACTTGAAAAAACGTTCCACAATTACCAGGGGTCTGAAAGGCTAAACTTGTCCAGAATGGGCTGATTTTACAAGATTTTGCAGAATTACTTAAACACTCTCTTGAGTCTTGAGTTGAGTACTGGCCAACACCAACAAGGGAGTCAAACGGTCAGGTTAGGGGTCTAGGCCTATGTAGTTTTGGCCCAATATTGGTTTTCCATTGAAAAGCCCACTCCACTTATTGGCTGGGCATTCAGCTTGTGCGACCAATTATCGAGCCAATATGGGTCCCCATTGGCAATATTAGCATTGGCATTAGCCTTGTCGACCAATATCGAGCCAATATGGTTTTCCCATTGCCAATTAAAAAAGCATTGGCATTAGGTTGTTGTACCAATATCGAGCCAATATGGGTTTCCCAGGCAAAATTAGAATTGGCATTAGCTTGCCGACAATATCGAGCCAATATTGGTCCCCATTGGCCACATATTAGAATTGGCATTATCTTGTTGACTTATATTGGAGCAATATTGGTTTTCCATTGGGCACTCAACATTGGTCGAATGTTGTGAAGGGTGGGCGTGGGTCTCAAATCAAGAACCTCTCATTTCTTCCAGCAAAATGTTAGTTTTTGACGATTTTATTTTTCTGAAGTGATAAATGCACTTTTTTTCATCATAAAATAATTAGTATGATGAGTTTGGTTGATCATTTTCAAGATAGTTTGATTAGGAAAGCAATGAAACACAAAACATAGTTAACCTCAACCCATAGAGGGGTATACTTGACACCATAGAATGTAAATGTCAGGAAAAAGGTAAGTATCCAATGTTCAAAAATTTTGCATAATTCCCTTCACTACCATTTGTAAATAGTAGTACTGCCAAACACTTTTCCTGTATCAAGAGGGAGGGGTAAGTCCCTTATATATTGTAGTGAATGCAATTTTTTATTAAGTGCTAATTCGTGCTCATATTTTAATGGATTAATGTAGAGCCACTTAATTCCCAGCCAGAAATAATATTGGGCAAATATTGGTCCAAATATTGTCAGAGTATTGGGCCAAGGTGGCCTCTTTATGGGCCCTTTATTTTATTGCCAATATTGGCCAATTCTAGGGACATTTCTCGAGCAAATAATCTTGGTACAATATGTAAGGCCATTATGGGCCCATAAAATTCAATATCGGGCTTATCTTGGCAAATATTGTAATGTTGACTACCACACTCTCTGGGTATCTGGCTTGCTTAGTGCTTGTGACAAAGTGTTGTAAATTGCGGTTTCGAAGGCTTCGGTGATGATGTGAGTTATGTTCTCAGGTGGAGCGTTCCAGTCTATTATTGAATTGGTACATATGAATATTTATAAACAGTCATTGCGTGTGGATATTGGAGTATAGCTGTTTTGATGCCTATGCGTGATTGGCCAGTTAACACCCTACGTCACCTTCTTTTGTTGCCTGCGAATTCATTCCTGCGACTCGTTATGGCCCATAGTATTAAAACTCTAACAGATACAATTGCCGCAGTGTGCAACAAGTCAGGCCGACCGATTTCAAGATACCAGGTCCTAACCCGTTTACAAACATACTGTTAACTGGTCTATACGTAGAGCAGGTCCCCCCTGGTTGGCATGTTGGATTAAAAGGCGGCAACGATTTTCCTCCTTACAGATAGTACCCTTCAGTTTTGAGTAATGAAACCATGCTCTTTGGTTGAGTAGTCATTAATAATAAATCTGAAGGCTCTTATCTGAATACGCCTATATAATGAGTATATATATTATACTTAGCTGTGTAGGGGTCCCACACCGAAGCGCATACTCAACCAATGGTCGAACTAGTGATCTATATGCAAGCAATTTGTTTTTGATTACAAGAATGAAATTACGCTTTACAAAACCAAGAGACCGATTTGCTTTTGAGCATATGTCGTTAATATGCCTTATTCCAACTGGGATTATTGGTAATACACACACCAAAGTAAAATATAATGACAATCGTGGTGGCTAAAACATCACCACAAGGGAATATAAAGATATTTTGGGATCTGGCGTGAGTACGATGCATTGTAAAACATTTTTTTGAATTAATTTCAGAGCCATTTCTGTGATCTCGTGGCAATTTAGGACTTTCATGATAAAATACGCAATGTCCGCGAACAAGCGCACCGATGAATGTATGTTGTTAAGGAACATGAGGAAGATCGTTAATGTAGGCCAGGAAAAACGTGGCCCCAAAAGACCGTACCCATGTGGAAACGCCAGAGATAACATTGTCAGGCGATATCGCAACTGGCGACAAACCGCTGGGTACGTTCTCGAGGAAAGTGATGATCCGGCCGTGTCTGGTGCTGTATGTCTATTATGAAGTTTGTAAAGGAGTCTGTTGTGTAGTACTACGTCAAGCTTTGGAGAAGTCCATAATGATCATGTCTACCTGGGCTATTTTTTGAGTTAACTGGCCAGGTGGTCTTATAATTGTAGACATAATCATGTCTACCTGGGACTATGTTTGAGTGAACTGGCCAGGTCTATATTGTAGAAATAATCATTTGCACCTGGGATTTTGTTGAAGTGAACTTGCCAGGTTTTGTATAATTTGTAGTATTTAACTATTGATTCGAAAGAATGCTTTTGACGGAATCCATGTTGTACATGTGTAAGAATTGAGTTGTTGTGAAATGCGTGCATTAGGTTTGAAAGGTATGAAGGGGGCGAGGGGGGGAGGAAGAGAGAGGTGGAAGAGAAGGGTCTCCTCCCGACGATAATTAGAAGCCAGCGTTTTTGTCATTCTTTTTGATAATGTGAGTGATCTTAACCAAAATCAGAGACACTGCTACTATCAAGAGATCTTTGGAAAATAAGAGTAAGGAAGGGAGAAATCTCCTCAGCTGACTAATATGAGAATTCTGGAAGGATCTCGTTTCGGGCCGGTGGCTACCGTTTCAAAACACCGGAATGGATGGAATACCAAAATCGGGTTCATTTAGAGCACTTGAATCCTCATGAGTAAAAAAAGAACCGAATTTGCATTAGGATGTCGCCCCTGTATTTTGTTTATGATTGTTATGCGCTGCGTGCACCACTCTCAGTTAACGGTGCAACGAGAGATTTTAAGTCATCCAAATTTCTGTGATATATAGTGATTTCATAAGGTTTAGACACCAATAATTTCCTACCTTTTATTAGCTATAGGAAATACTTAAATAACACAAAAGTTGATTTCTAGTATGCTGATATTTATATACAACATAGGCTGAATTCCCTCTTTGCTCCTATAGGAAATTAGAAATTTCACAATTTTTTGGTACCAAAGAAACCTTTTCACTTTAGCCTTTCAGAGGTTCAATGGATTTTTTTTATAGAATGTTCCAAAAAAAGAATGGTCCATTTTAGGGACATCTGTTATTGGAGATCTCGTGTTGCAGCTTTAATAACTATCTATAACATACAGTAGGACTTCTGATAACAAAACCACTACCGAGCATGAGGTGCAAAAGAAAACATGGACGACAGAGAATCAAAGGAGGACAAAAAAGACAGAGAAGAAAGATAAGAGACAGATATGATACAACTGGACTAAACCACGAGTAATGCAAATAGCTGAAAATCAGGCCCTTGATGAAAGCGTGAATTTAAACACGCCTTAAACTACCTTCGGACCAAGTCTAAGTTTAGCAACGTTTTTAGACAATTTTTTGACGATGTTTCGGCTAAATTTAAACAAAAGCAAAATTTAAAGTTGACCATGCTTTGAGATTGCGTTTATTTTAGCAGGCGTTTAAATTGCGATTTCCCAGTGTATCTAAGCGTTAATATCGGTTCAAGAAGGTACGGGAAGGCGTGCTTCTTGCTTGGAAAGTTAGGCATATTATGGGCCCGTATTCAGAATGCCTGTTTTATTAACTGTTTTTAGATTTTAGCTTAAATCGCCGTAATTTAAAATTGCGTTTAGTAAAACGCGTTTAAATATTTTTAACCATTAGCTTGGTTAAACAGAAGCACTAAACACAAGTTACATCGTTGTTATTTAAAGACATTAATTAAGTGTATAAAAGGCACTATTGGTTTTCTTTTGTATGGTGAAGCGCACAAAGTGTATTGTGGCTTTCCGTAGCGTTTAAGGTGGTACACCAACTGGGCGAGAATGATATGCACCGTACTGTTGTATTACACAGTGTAATGAGCCATGCACTTGACGAAAACACCAAAACACTTCTTAAACTAGTAGTCTGCCGTGCTCGGCCAAAGAACCTTGCATGTGACCTTGCGCAAGAGTCCACACAAAATATTTGATGGTTTCTAGGCAAGATTGACCTACTGAATCTAAATCTGGAATTACTGCCACTTTGCATCGTGAGCATTTTGAGATAGGGTAGGGGGTAAATTACAGGGTAAAATTTGTAAATGCTTCATAATGGGTTAAAAGGTGTATAGTCATGTTCATCTGGTCCTATGGATTAAAAAAAGGTATAGTTGTATATTAGGACATTTACTTTTAAACAATCAAAGTCTAAAATGGTTCAAGGTCATCCTGGGGTAATCAATTTAGAATGCACAGATTCTTTTCAAAATGGGCTCAAATTCTTCATTCTGTTTGATATTAATGTCAAATAAGGTAACACTTTGTTTGACATTGTGGTTAAATAAGGGGGAAATAATGGAGAAGGTCCACGGGTTCTATGGGGGTTAATCATTTTAGTCTCTGTTAGATACTTTAGCAATGATTGACATGAGGTAAATGTTTATTTTCTGTTTTAACATTCCCATACGAACAATTTGAAACCAATTGAAACAAATCGGATCGTTGTAATTTTAATCCCATGATGACCTTGAACAAATTTTTGGTCTGTAGTGTAACACAAAAGGTTGAAGGTATAGCAAACTATACCTTTTAAACCTTAGGACAAGATAAAAACTTCTATACATATTTCAATCCACATGAAACATTTACAAATTTTACCCCTGTTAACTTACCCCATCCCTATCTACAATGCTCAATGATGCCAAAGTGGCATATCCAGATTTGGAATCAGCAGTCAATGTGCATAGAAACCACAAAACAATTTGGGTGGACCGTTGCGCAAAGTCATATGGGTCGATCACCGGACTATCAAATGACCTCCACGTTTAAACATCATGATTTTGAATATGTTTTTAAAATTGTGTTAACTTTAAACTCCTTTCTGGAATTACGTTTACTTAAGCGATACGTTTAACTCACATATAAACGTTCGTTTAGCTTAAAATCGCGCTAAAACACTTTGGAATATGGGCCTCTGTCTCCTATGCATCTGCACCCGCATAAACCTGAAATCTAAAGGTCGTTATTGTATTGTATTCTTATCTTTATGTAATTAATGTGCATTTTACATTTGATATGGTTACAAGATAAAACTCACAGGTATATCTAGATGGGCTATAAATTGGCTAATTGTAATACACATTGTGAGGGATCAAGCAAAATGAGTCTGGAAGACGCAAAATACTTGATTTTGAGGATATAGCCAAACAAAGGAGAAAATGTCCTTTTGTTTCCTATTGTTTTGGCAACCCTTCAACTGATCATTAATCTTTGGAAGTTAATTGGTCAAATTTCAATGGGGATTTCAGCAAAATGTAGTTTTTGAAATGAGCATACAGCCTATTATGAAAAAAAGTAAAAATTGAATCTGACCGACTTAAGACTTATTTTGCTTGACTGCATCCACAATTATGAATAAGCTGTTGTTAAGTGGCATCTACTTATCAACCATATACATACGAACATACGATTTATCATGTTAACATGAAACTCATTTGTTCCTGTCTTCAATAAGTGATATTATCGTGTAAAGAAATGGGTTAATAACCGAATTGATAGGAATGATAAAGGCAACGGTCCAAGCATATGCGACTGGGTCAACTTCAATAAGGCTACACTGTGAAAGAATACAGACTATTATCAGAGGAATCCAGCAGCAACCGTCTGTGAACACAATTGTGGACATCTTTACAGCCATCCGTATTTCTTGCTCATCATCTTGTTTTCTACCCGCCATTTTTGCCGTTTTCTTCGCAGTTTTGAAAATTTGTATATAAAGAAGAGTAATGATTATGAAGCAAATTAGGTTGATGCCAATGAAAATAACTATCGAAAAAGATGTTGCTAATCGGGAGCCTATAATTACTAAAGTTCTGTAGTCAGATGGCATAGATATCTGTGTATATGAGATGTTGTATGTTGGTATAGTTCTTAATAAGATTGGCAAGGGATCAGTCGTGGCTATAGGCAATATTGAACTGACAATACTTGGTACCTCAAAATCAATTTCAAATTGAACTAGTGTTTGTAACAATGATTGGTCTTCTCAACATTGGAATCCCCACGCAAACTTCTGACACTTCATAAACGTCGGCAAAAAACTCGGAAAGTGTTAGTGGAACCACGCTTAGTGTTACTCCCATGGTCCAAATTAGAGAAACACAAATCTTTGCAGACTTTGGTGTTAGGCGACGGCTACTAAAGGAGTATTTAATCCCTTGGAACCTATCAACAGTAATCAACGTAATCATGAATACGGAGACTTCGCTTGACAGTACTGAGAGTATGCTGGCTAATTTACAAATACCACCTGCTCTCCATTGATCAGAATATGATGGGAAATATTTGCCGTAGTACGCATCGGCACTTGCCAACAAAATCATGTTTACCCCCATTAGGAAATCCGATAATGTTAGGTTAATGATAAAAATCGATTGGACGCTCTTAGATTTCGCATCATTGCAACGAAGGTAGAATACAAACGCATTACAAGCGACAGCAAATAACCCTAGAAGCCACATACATATTTTCAGTGGAATATTATCTAGCATCTTCTTACACGTAAGATATACTGATTTAGAATAATGGGAAATGCATTTGATATTTTCAGCGAAGCAACAAGTTGCACCTTTATCCACCAAAATGGTTAGGTTGTTAAGGCCAGTGAACGAGGAATTTGAAGCAAACGATAAGCTGTTTGATCGCAAGTCCAAAAATTTTAAAGAAGTTGTGTTTGCTATTTCACCTTCTATTCGTTGGATAATATTTCTAGAGCAATTTATAAGCCGAACTTTTTTCAGATTGTCAAAGACGCTTCTTGATAGCGTATGTAATCTGTTTTGTTGCATTTCAAGTTGTTCAAGCTTTGACAAACCGAGAAATGAACCTTTGAAAATATCTGACAACTGGTTGTTTGCTACGTCAAGGATGGCGAGATTACCTTGATGTCTGAAAACCCCTTCTTGGATATTTTTCAAGAAGTTGTTCCCCAAATAGAGAACTTGCAAATTTGGCAGACCCTGAAAAATTTCAATTGATAGCTCAAGAATCATGTTTTGTTCCAATGAAAGAAAGAAAAGAGTTCGCACAGATGAGAAAACATCTCGGTCAAGATTTACAATGGTGTTCCAACTTACATCTAATATCTGTAACGAATCCAGAGAGTGAAATTGTGGCAAGGCAGATAAATTATTGTTAGACATATTTAGAAAGCGCAACTCATGTAATGACAGAAAAGCATTGTTTGGTATCGCATTCAAGTGGTTCTTGCTTAACTGTAAATACTGTAAAGATGTCACGTTATCAAATATGTTATCAGCTAATGCAAAATATTATTGCTATTTAACAAGAGGTTTTCTAATTTAGTTAAGAACGAAAAAGGTTCACCTGATAACTTCAACAATAAATTGTTGCTTAGATCCAAGATTCGCAGTGAATACAAATCTGTAAATATTTGGGTTGGCAATGAAAGTAGTCGATTGCTGTTGAGATAAAGTACTTCCAAGCTAATCAGAGCTCTAAATGCAGACACGGCCAATGAGTTCAGAATATTATTGCTGAGGTGAAGTTCAAATAACGTTTCTAAATTATGGAAAATACCAAATGGCAAAGTAGTTAAGCGATTAAATTGAAGCTCAATCCGTTCCAATTGAGCCGCGCCGTCAAATAAGCCATCTGGCAGAGAGGACAACCGATTGTTATCCAGATATAAGCGAACTAAAGAATGATTGCCGAATTTGGGCATTGTAGTCAATTTATTATTGTCGAGCGATAACACTTCTAAATGGATAAGACTATGAAATACGCCAACAGGCAAAGTGGTTAACTCATTTTTAGAAATATTTAGATACCTTAACATAGACAAGCCACTAAATACATCTACATGTAGTGTAGTTAGCTGGCAATCCGGAAAGTATAACAGCGATAAGTGAGATAAGCCATTAAAGATGCCTCGAGGTAATGAGGATAGGTTATTGTTATAAAGATATAAACGCTCCAGAGGAAGGTCCACTAAATAAACCTTCAGGTAAAAAACAAACAGTGATACTGCTAAGGATAACCGACGTAATGTTCAGTCATCAAAAACACCTACTGAGAGTGTTGGTAAGGCGATTACGATCCAAGGCATAATTTCACTCTAGTCAAAACAGTGAAAAAAATCCACGGTATATTGTCAGATGATGTAATTGAAGACTTATACTTTTTAACTCGGACAATCCCGGAATACACTATCGGCAGTGGGTTTAATTGATTGGCATAAAAGGATAGAGATTATAAATTGCGACAGTAAATTGAATATTTACCGATCGGATAGTGGGTTAGTGTGCCCGTTAATTGATTACTTGAAGGTAAAGAGATAAATCAATTGAGACAGTCCAGTGAACGTACCTATAGACAAAGTTGTCAAAAGGTTTTGGGAAAGGTAAAGCGTCTGTAATTGAGCCAGATCATGAAAAATACCTGCAGATAATGTGGCAAGTTGATTGCGATCGAGATCTAGACGTACCAATTTAATCAGACCATCAAAAACGCCCATAGGCAGGGTTGTCAGTCTATTGTTACTAATATGTAAATAACGTAACTTACCAAATCCATAAAATGCCCTGGTTGTTATTGAAGCTAAATTCGTTTCGGAAAATACTAATGTATATGTATTGTGATCATAAACCAACAGAGAACGTACATTTCCTGTTAGAGCACACGTGGTTATCCACTCTCTGTTGCCTAGGGTACAACGACAGCTTGTTGAACAGTTTACATCGTAATAAGTTATCAGCGACTTCAAAACTTTTTTATAACCTTCTTTTACCAAATCGTATTCAGTAAAGTAACATCTCGCAAAAATGCCATCTTCAAGTGAATATGACGAAACATCATCTACTTCAGGACAGTCTAGGGCTTCAACATCTGCCCCCCACAGTTTCAAATTCACTTGGGTATTTATCAAATGTAGTTTGAATGTCCCATATGGTATTATCGTGGCACAAGATGTGAGGTTCAAAGAAAGAGAGACGTATTTTTTCAGACACTTACTATTGGACTTATTATATAATCTTTCAAAATACACGTATGAAAATGCATTTTGTTCATGTGAATTCAACAAATCCAACGATAGCGCTTTCCCTTCAGTTAAAGAGATACCAATTGTGCAGTGTATTGGATATTGCGTTGTTTTATCTGTCGTGAAAGATGTGATAATGACTGGTTCAGTCGTAATGTTAACATGGTCAGAACTGCATGCATAAAGAGTGTTGTTTGTTGTGGTTGCAGTGCACTTCATGAAAAATAACACTAGTAATGTATGACACGCTGAAAGTTTCATCCTGAATTCCATTGTTCTAGAGAATTATCTCATTGTTAATGACACGCCAGTACTTCACAATTATTTTAAATACCTTTTTCACATAGTCCGAATTATATCGATGTCTTGCGTGTGATATTACAAAAATCGTATAAGTCGAAAACGTTTTGCCTTATACAGCAATAAAATGAGTTCAAAAGTAATACAAAAAATGCAAAACTTTATCGAATAATCTATGAAAGAGTAACACAATTCATTTGTTAACCAAGTGGTTGAATAAATCAATGACATCTTATAAAGAAAAGGTTATTTCTTGTTTTTACACTGATGGATCTGCTACATATCTTTTAAGATTTAATTAAATTATTTCTACTGGCTTACAACCTGCATTGTTCCAATGTTTGTATATTATTCGATATAAGTTAGAGTTCAGTTTGACATCCGAGGAATTCACGATGTACCTACGTTGCAGCCGTCTGCCGTTTGTTGAAAAGAGAGTAAATGCAGGAGAACTCCACAAAAGGCCAAACACTCGTGAAAGCAATATCTATAGCAAGCTGGAAAGAACAATATTATAAGACATAGAATTATTTAGAAAAGATACAACGTTCATCGTCTGCTGTTGTGGTTTGTGAATCAAAGGTCACATAAGGTCACCAAGGTCATATGGGATCACCAACACGTGTGACACTACCCAAAGACCATGGTACCCAAGTGTCATGATTTGTTTCCGGTTTTGACGGCCTTGGTAACTAAATCCTGGCGTGAGCACACCAGACCAAAGCACGATATATGGAGATATCCCTCCAATTCATCTTCTGTGCCAACGCGTGCACGATTTGCCGGTCACTGTCATCGTGCGATTGACAAGTAGTCTCAGACGCACATGTTGGAGTTACCATGCCAAAAAAAGGGGCCGTCGCCCCTTTAACTAAATGATGTCGATTGCTCGAGACATCCAGCAGGATCCATCTATCATCCCAACCTAATAAACAAACAAGGAATTGTGGCGCTACATGGTGAACAGATTCGCGGCTGCGGCGTTAGATAGATAGTGTACCGCTATATTTTATTTACTTCCATTATTACAATTGATTAAATGCCAACATTTCTACATATCATATTTCACATTTACGTAAATATTAAACGTTTTTCATAAAAATCATCTAATTAAACAGGATTTATGTATTTATATACAAACAAAATTGGACACTCTCACACACCCTCACTCTCAGCGAACATAATATTCCAATTCATAAAGCAATGTCAACCATAGTATAATATAATGAATATAATGAATACAATATTGTATGAATATTGTAAGCAGCTAAGAAAAATATATTAACTCGAAATTTATTCCTTATCAATCAATTGAAAAGCCCCTTCCAAACCTGCCATTTGTTATGGAATAAGCAATAATTCGAGTTTTTCAATAGGATATATTTTCTAGTTTATAATAGTTTTTAATTTCTTTTTGAAGGACAATAAATGAAAGTGGGGACATTTGACATCTGGTTCTATTTATGTAGAACTTTGTTAACATGTTCAACAAATTTAACGCCGAATTGCATATCTTTAAATCAACACCAAAGAGAATATGATATTTATTTAGAGTAACTGGGACATCAAGCTTGCTTAAAAACCAGTTTTGTAATTGAGACCAAATAATCTTAACTTCTTTACATTCTGCTAATTGTTTCAGTTGTCTCAGCCTCTTCTTTGCAAAAAGTACATATATTATCAATTATTCGACCTATTTTATACATAAACGAATTTGTACTTAAAATTATATTGAGGACTCTTTATTGGAACCATCTCAGTCTTGTATCCATTGTACATCTAAAAGGGATCAAACAGAATGTTTTCCAATCATTTACTGAAAAAAACAGCGTTTAATTGTAATTTCCAGTTTTGTCTCGATTTTGGTTCCTTGAATGCTGCAAGAGCATTACAGAGAGACTTGCATCCTCTCTTATCCTTCAAAATAAAGCTTAAATGAGAAGGAATAAAAGGAAAGTGTATTTTGATAATATAGACATCTGCTCTGAAAAGGTGCTTAACACTTCTCTTGATTGCACTAAGTACCCTGTTATATTCCAGAAAGTTTGTCCGTAGGCCATACTTCTCTTTCAATTCTACTAATGTCATAAAACGGCCGCCTTCCGTTACCAGATCAGCTACATAGTAAATTCCTGCTTTTGACCATGTTCTGAGATTTAGTACCTTTCCACCAATTTTGAAAACACCATTTTCCCATATATAAGATTTTAGAACCTCTTCCACAGTTTTAGGGATATGTTTTCTTTGAATTTTATGCCAAACAAGAAGAACTTTCTTCCAAAACAAATTATTTATGATCTTTGCAGCATTCAAGGTGAAAGAAGACCCCTTTTCGAGATCACTTATCGTGAGTCCCGTTATATTAGAAAATAGAGATATTCCTTTACCATCGATTTTACCTGTAATCATTCTTCTGATCCATGTACATTTCAAAGCCTCAAAGAAAATATCTATTTTAAACATCCTAAGCCCTCCATCGGCATAATCGTTTTAGAGCTGGTCTCGACTTATCTTGTCATTCTTGTTCTTCCAAATGAATTCATAGATCTTTTTTTGTAAACGTTTCAAGAAGCATTTAGAAGGGGTCGGGATTGACAAGACGAGATGGTTAAATTTTGGAACTAAAAATGATTTGACAACTGTTATTCTACCTAAGACAGTTAAGTTTCGTTTTGACCAATTCTGAATTTGATTTGACACCGACTCCATGACATTATTGTAATTTAATTCTTCCATTCCACCGTGTTTAAAATGCACTCTTAAAGCCTTGAACTTTCCATCTTGTACCCAGTTTAATTTTTTTGGTGTTATATTTGGGTTTGGCTGTTTATTGGCAATGGAACCGATATAAACCACATTTGTCTTATCTTCATTTACTTTTAGACCAGATATACGTTCAAAAAGAGTTCTTGGGGTTTGTAACAAACTTCTGTCACTACCATCGAGAAATGACCTTATAGTAATCGGCATATTGAGTAATTTTACATTCAATGTTGTCGATAAAGAATACCAGAGATTTCTTTATTTTTTTCTAATAAGACATCCTAAAATCTCTGCACAAATCAAGAACATGTAAGGCGACAAAGGATCTCCCTGTGTGTGTTCAATGAAAATTGAGCAACACACTTGGAACAACCCAGCAATTTGATAATCTGACCGTTTTGGGGCCATGACCCCCAATGACCCTGTGAGCGCAGCCGCTGACCTCTTTGTAGTATCATTTTCCGCTAAGACTCTCCTGTCCACCCCTCCACTAATACCAAAATTGCTACGACCTTGGTTATCCAACCATGCCAAAAATCATTGAGTCTCAACTTGCAAAATGTCATCACCCTTCATTTTAAAGTTATTTTGTAGTATGTACTAAGTAGCTGCATCATTTGCCCTTTTTTGCCCCACTAAAATCCCTAACCGTGGAAATTGGAGCAATAAACACTTCCGCCGGGCAATTCGTGCAATTCGGTGATCATACAAGCACTTTTCAATTATTTATATTTTCCCCATTACGATGTCAACAGTGCACTATTTCTTCCGTCCAACCCCAAAAAGTCTTGCTATAGCTCCATCCAAAATGCATAAATCAGCGAAAAACACCGGTCAAAATTAATCAAATTTTCAAAATTTCCGCCGCACTGATTCCAGCATTGGCTGTGTTTCACATTGAGAGTCACAGAATCTATTTTAGACTCATTTGTTATTGCACTATTTCTCCATTTTTATGATTTGCTGTGAGTGGTGGCAGGACACATCTCCTTTTCACTGCTCTGATTTTAAATTCTATTTCTACACCACTGTGGCCTTTTTGGAGGTAATGACTTTTTATAGTGTGGCTTTACATTGTAAGGAGACCATCTGTTCATAGGCAGCAACCAGACTTCTATCCTTTCTTGGACTTTGGTGTCATTTTTCAGCTGACTTGCCATACATTTGAGGTGGCACACTTCTGCTGTTACATGGGTAAGCACTACCATCCACTTGAGGTGGCAAAATTTTGCAGTGTTTACATGGGTAACTACACTTGGGTTTCTTCAAGCTCTCCTGGAATTAACTTCATCTGTGACTGTCATCTGACCTGGCTTATACTATGGCTTCTACAATGCATAAACTAAAGCTGGCTCTGCCTTTATGCACTCTTGGTTTCCAAACGCTCCCTTTTGCACCTGGCGAATAGTACTACCATGCCGGTTGCTAGTGATGACCAAGCAGCGGACATTTTCGCTCCTCCAACACTTTATCCAATATCTTGATTGTTCAAGCGTAAAGGTCGTCATTTCTACACCTTCAATACACATCCTTGATTCCTATTTCTCTGATCAAACTTATTGCCCAGCAAACTACTGCCGCCACTATCGCATTACTGAAACCTGGATTGATTACACCGTGACCGACAACGAAATCAAGATAGACAATTACAATGTCATTCGAAAAGATCGAATCGCCAAGGTGGTGGTGTAATGCATGTACATCAGATCTGATTTACCATACACCCACGTGATGATCTTCAACATGATATATGGAGGCTGTTTGGACGGACATTCTTCTTCCAAGATCGAAACCAATTCTTTTGGCTCTGTCTACAGTCCCCATAGAAGTCCGTTTTTGTGACAATTATGAAAACAAACTTTCTGACATTCGTTCCTCGCAAGAGTTTCATCTTAGGTGATTTAACATTTGATTTAATGAAATCTAATGATCCATAACATTAATTATCAAAGTATACTTTCTGGCGCTGGATTCCAGAATCTTATCACTGAACCGATACGTGTACTGCAACCTCAGAAGTCTATTGGACCATGTTCTAACCAATAATAATTACCATGGTGTCACACAGTGGTGTAGTCCCTGTTGGTCTCATGACCATTTTATGGGTGCCTGCACGGAGGCTAAAAGATCCTTCACGCTCATATACTAATCGTGATCAGATCACTAAAAAGGTATAATGTTGACAGTGTCCAAAATCGCCTGCTATTTACTGGACCTTCAGTACTTAACAGTGAACAGGTCAATGTGGCTTGGGCTAATTTGAAATAAAATCTTCCTGAGTGTTTTGGATAAGTGGCCCCATTAATAATCAGTTCGTATTAAACAAAGAACCGAACCGTGGATACACCCTCAATTCTTGAAAAAATAAGAATAAGGGATAAAATCCGCAGTCAGGTGAAAATAATTCACCAGGTGTCACTTACCATGATTATACAGTGTTCCGAAATCAAGTTCAAAAGGAATTGAAAGCAGCAAAAGCTTCCTCCTTCAAACCACCCTAATGACTCCATGGGCGACCCAAAAAATTATGGGGTACCTAAAAAACCTGGGATAATACCCAAACCCAGTGGAAAGGTAAGATAGTTTTTTTTTGGATTTGACGGTGAACTCTGTTATGACACTCAACTGTTTAGTTATATCACAATTCTTTTACTTCTGTTGCCTCAAACTTAGTTTCAAAACTTCCTGCTGGCTTTGAATAGATTTGGCTCAACATCTTTCAGTCATTCTATCAAGATAAGGGGTATCCCCTACTTAATTCAATTGAATACAGTTGATGAGATTTCATCTTGATGAGCTTTTTGACTTGCCTTTCATAAAGGGTCCTTTTTAGATGAAAATAGCCGCCTAGATTCTTGAAGATGGGGCTGTTACAATTACACCCTTGATAAACATCATATCATACATCTGTCAATAACCACAGATGTTGTGCCAGATGCTTTCCAAAACAGCCAGGATCACCCCATTATATAAGAAGAAAAGCAAACTCGATTTCGGCAATTATCGTCCGTCAGTGTGCTAATCTGTGTTTCAAAGATACTTGAAAAGGTTGTATGGTCCAGGGTTGAAAGTTATTATCCAACAAAATCTTATTTATCAATATCAATCCGGTTTCTGCACAGTTTACTCAAACTGCATCATGTCTTATTTATCTGACTGACTTTATTAACTTGCAAAATCATCAGGTAAATTTGTTGCATGGCTCGCGTTAGATGTTCATAAAGCATTTGACAGTGTTGTTCATGACCGTTCCTATGTCAGAAGCTGACGCTAGGGAATCAACTCTGGATGGTTCCATTCTTACTTGTGTGACAGACAACAACTTGTTTTGCATCGATGGTATTAGATCTCCTCTCCTAACCATTCTTAGCGGAGTACCACAAGGTAGCCTGCTGGGGCCATTACTATACTTGTGATACAGCAATGATAGGATTATCGGTGCAAAACAAGCTTTTGCTTTATGCTGATGACAGTGTCATTATTGCTGTGACCAACACCCCAGTGTTGTTTCTGATATATGCTTAGCTCTGATCTCCATTATGCAATCAGTGGCTGATTGACAAGAAGTTGAGTCTCCAGTCTCCACGTTGGTAAAACAGAATGTATCCTTTTCAATACCAAATCAAAGTTAAGCAGTTTCTGATTTTTCAATTGTGTTCAAAATACCAGGGATAAATTCTCAGGATAATATCAAGTATCTTGGAGTTACTATTGACAACACTCTGTCAGGTGACATTATGGCCACTCCGTCATCAAAAAGGTTTCCGGTCGGCTAAATTCCTTATAGACATGTTAAAGTTCTCAATCATCTTTACGCAGAATCTCAGCCACTGCTTTGATTCAATGTCACATTGACTATTGCTGCCCTTCTTGGTTTGGCAATATCAGTCAGAAATATAATAAGATATTGCAAATCACCCAAACAAGATTGCGCGTTTTGTTTTAAATTTGTCCCCAGAGATCATATTGTAGGTAGAGCTCAATCTTGTAAGTCCTCAATATCTCTGACAGAGTTAAACAGTGTTACGGCTCAACCATGTCTTCAACATTTACCATTCCCAGGGTGCTTCTTACCCTTTGGTCAGAACTTCACAAGATCATCAATATTCATTCGCACAGAACCGCTCAAGTGATTCTAACTTTTTTGTTCCAGAGTAAAAGGTATTTGGCGTCAACAACATTTTTTAGCAATGCCATTCGGGATTGGAATGCACTGACACCAAACATCAAGGACATCTCCACCAAGCATGCTTAAATGAGGTGAACACATCTGCTTGTAATACTCTGAGCCAGAAATGGGTGCTGAGTTTACAGTATAGCACCTTCCATTGGCTTTTTCTTCTCTTTTTATCGTTATTTTTTTTTTTTTTTTTTTTTTTTTAAGGTTTGCTTTTTTTTTCGTTTATTAATAGACAAGACGAAATTCATGCAAAGAAACTTCATGAGGCATTTTTTAGTAGACATGCAGTTGAAACATTGTTTATAGACTGATTTTTATGCTGATCACGGAAATGCCGGTTGCTTTGCGTATTTTGAGTGGCAAAGGGCGTCAAATTCAAGAACTTCATAATGCCCCAAAATACCAACAAAATTATGTCAAGAATAAATTCGTAATTTTCTACAGTAACAAGACAGTAAACGACTCTTATACACAGACTTTTGCAACTGAGTAATATTAATACCAATTATTAATCATAAAATCTAGCCTAAGCGGGTAAAATTGGACCAAATCAAGATGGCCGCCAAAATATCATACAAAACTTAACAACTTAATTTTAGGCGTACAATCCCACAATATCAGTGTTATTAAACATACGTCTCTCAAAAGGTGAGTATATCGGTGAGAATATTATTATCAACTTCTCAGTTTAAGTGTGTAGGCCCAAGGAGTAACGTTGATTCAAATTCAAAATGGCCGCTAAAATACCACAGACCTATTGTATAGGTCTAAAACCAGGATTGTAAAAGTCACTCCACTAATCTGTTTTAGTATAGGTGTTGAGACAAACTTTATAGGTTTATATTTGGTTATGCCAGTTAATTTTCTGGCTTGAGTGCAAAGGGATCAAACTTTACAAAATGGCTACCAAAATACAATAATTATCACTGAATAGTTAAAAGGTGAGGTATTAGTTTGTAACTAGTCGTCTGCACCAGAAAAGTACTGACAAGCTTCTTTAGTTACATGCATTTCCATTCTCGTACTTGGATAGATACAAGAAGAAGTATATGTTTTTAAGTCATGATTTTAGTAGGTAAATAAAATTAAAGACTAGAATGCCTGGATCTGGTTGCCTATATGAGTTCTCTTTATTTCAAAGGGACGTAACAATGCATTTAAAAAGCCGACCAAATAGCAATCTCCCAAATATAAGAAT
This sequence comes from Ophioderma brevispina, assembly GCA_023653785.1. Classification (NCBI taxonomy): domain Eukaryota; kingdom Metazoa; phylum Echinodermata; class Ophiuroidea; order Amphilepidida; family Ophiodermatidae; genus Ophioderma; species Ophioderma brevispina. Next base: position 20,854 of record JAMKCH010000441.1, on the reverse strand, counting down.
TACCGTTATTCCATAATTAAGATGAAGGAAATATGTGGCCATTAAATGCTATTTATCTTTTCGAATTACTTTGAGAAACTAAGCTGAGACAACATACATTCCCAAAAAATGAGATCGGCATTACTTAATAACACATACATTATGTTATAACCCTTTGACACGGGTAAATGAATACGAGATTTCTAAGTGGATGACACATCAATGTAAAACCTATGTTTACTTTAACCCTCAAAGAGATAGCGTCTGCATTTATTATGTTAATTCATATTTCATTAACAATTACACAAAATCAACACTATACATATTTAAGTCTTAGTTCAAAAATTTCAAGTTAGTTTTGAGTACGTTCCACAATTTTCATGTACTTTGAGTAATCGTTTCTTTGTTTTTCATGCAGGCTGGACTAAGTTTTTATCTCTAATTGAACAAGTAGAAAACAGGACAATGGTTTCATGTTTATATCATTCTTCATTTATGCACCGAATATGATGCAAAAAATTATTAAAAGGTGTATTAAATCGCATTCGTTTCTTCGATGTTCCAACATCTTTTCTAAACTTACTTCAAGAGAGCGTTCATCAAAGAATATATTACAATCCTAAAGTTCAAAAAATATATTTAGAACACAATACAAAAATGGTAATAATCTAACAGTTACATTTACAAAACTTACATTCATCTGTTCCAGAACGTTTCATTAGTAGATATTACTATTACAAGGTATGAGATTATATAAAAGAAGTGAATTGGAAGTACGTTATCTGTTTGAACTATATCTCTATGAAACATAAAAGACGTTATCACAATTTCCATATTAATTTATATTTCGTACGAATGCAGAAAAGGATTTTGTTTGTTAGATTCAACAATCTTTCGAATTGAGGTCAAAGAAATATATATATAGTTTCTCAAAAAATTAAATAAAATATGAGTTATTTACTTTTCAAGTAACTCAGGTCTTGATTCAGGGTTGACTTACCTTAATCGACTTGTTTAAACAAAGTTATAAATTTTAATATATTCACCAATTCGCCTAAATTGGGAAGCGTTTCCAATTGCGATGTCATTCAATAAAATCATTCCAGCTTGTATCATTCTAACGACAGAAACTGCTATATAGCGTCTTATTATTATAATTACCTCATAAAATAGCATTGTTGGAGATATAATTTTGTTTTACAATTATTTGCAGAAAATACCAGGATTTAATTAGAACTGATAAAAAAAAAATAGTATGAGCAGTGATAATGTCTACCACGTATTCAGTTTACCAATTTAGTTCAAGAAAGAAATGCAAGTATCCCAAGGGATAAACCAATGCGCTACGATCTTTTCCATAGTACACCATTTTAAATCCCAAATTAGGTAATTACCAACACCACCATATTTTCCACATACCCATATTAGTTCTCTTTAACTTTATCACAGAAGGACACTGATCTGTGCAATGACCTTTTTGATATATAGTGAGTTCCAGTATAGGAACGTGCGAGGATGTTGAAGAGGTTTTTTTGCAAAAAAATGAGTTTCTGCATTCCAACCATTGTTTTTTTCAATTGAAATAAATTACTCTACATTTAACAGGGCTTTCCGTGCATTTATGACTAGGAAGGAAAATATGCAGACATTTCAACATGACTTGAGCATTTTAAAAGTGACCATGGTAACCTTAAATTGGCCTATATGGGAAAGTGACACCACATTTGAGAGTACTAACTACAAGCATTTCTATAGAGGTTCAATACAAATACCAAAGGTGTCAAACCTGTTCTGTAGTGGGGGGGTAAACGATGATGCTTGACCTGGAGGGGGGTCCGGATCCTGTTCTAATTGCAGTCTTAGGTATACGGCATCTTCGAGTCAATAGCACTAGCATTAAACTATTACTTAAATTTTGCAGTGGTGGTGGTGTCAGCATTTAAAGATCCCAAATATTTCGTGTAAATCGAAAGTTAAAAAGGTATACGACCATAATAGATTTGACCAGTCTTAGTTAATGAATGAAATTTAGGCATGCCAATCATTTTTTTTTTGGAAGTGTGTTGTAAGAACAAACTGACTGAACTCTACATGATTAATCGTTCGGGGCCAATCATTAATAACGGGAAAGGGTAACATTTACTCGTCTGACGATTCCCTTCCCTTCCTACTGAAATATTGGAAGATATGCTGTTAGGCCGTTCCAAATGTCTAACAAGTCATTTCGAAGGTCCAAAAATTCGTAGTCTACAATTTATAATTTGCAATTAAATAAAAAGTTTGACTATAGCTAGGCCTACAAAGTGACTAAACACAAAATTTAACAAAGCATATCATAGTAGGCCTATGCCGCTTTCTTATTCTAAGACAACTAAAAATAGAATGTCAATGCATTTAGATGTGAAATCGGCTCAAATAGTCTCCTTCATGGATACAGTTACTCCATGTACCTTCCTTTTCCCCCTTATTGAAAATGACATTTGAATAAAAAAATTCACATTTGAGGAAGTATATATTTTTCATTTTATTACGTCAGTATGTTGGCGGCCATTTTGACTTTTCGCACTTAGGGATTGTGGGGAAAGAACCTATGATGGTAGTTAATGAAAATATTACTCAGCTTCACGGGACAGTATATAAGAAGTAAAGTCGGATAATTTTAAGTAGATAATGCATTAATTACAAAAAATAAATATGATAAGAGTGCATTTGGGCGGACAATTCTTGAATTGTTACATTTTGACCCCGTTGCACTCAAATTCAGCAAAGCAACCGTCAATTTCGTAATCAGCACAAAAAATCAGTCGAGGAAAAGTTGTTGAAACGCTTTCTACTAAAAAAATGCCTGTACTTCCTTAATTAAGCATCTTTTTGAGAATATCGTCTAGTCGATAAGGACCGCATTGGAAATAAGCTTCCCTCTGTGTTTGTTGGCATGATTAAACGGGCATATCTGGCTTGTCGCTTGGTGTCAGGGTGTTTTCATCAAAGTATGGCTTTGTAAGTACTTTTTACATGGTGCCAGTTTTTATAATATTACTGGGTTTGTCATATTTGTTAGTGTATTTTTTATTGCTTTATATTATTGCAAGTGTATTGTAATTAATGCTAGGTTTACCAATATAAAACACAAACAAACCAAATCGTTCCCGTGTGAAAAAAGGGGTATAATCTCATCACTGCAAATTACCTTCAATCTTCAATAAATTTTTATTTGTTCATCATAGAATGTTACAATATAATCAAGAATATTTGGCATACAAAAAAATGTTTATTATACAGTATAAGTGGATTTTCGTGGGCACCCATGCTCGTTCCAGGTGTCTGAAAATGACCCCTAAACGGGACCAATTTTGCAGTGAAATACTACACGGCCCTGATGGACCAGTTTTGGATAAATTATACTAGGTTTCAGTGGAAAATTACACATACGGGGACAGCAGTAATATGAACATCATAACTGTCGCTATTTTAAAAGATATTTCCACTTGGATTATCCAGTTACTACTCTCTTTGAAATTCAACTAATGTCTTTATAAACATTTACTTGTATGCAAAATATTTTGATTAGATATGTGTAACAATTTATTTTTTTTTTTACATACCTGTACTGCATTATGAGCATAAATAATTTATTCATATTGTTTTTTCTGTCTTCTATGATGAACACATAAATTGATTGAATTTGAAGATATTTGCAGTGAGATTTATACAACATATATTGTTCTCCATAATTAAAAAAGAGACACATTTAAATAGCCAATCTACAAGAAAAATGACACTTGTGCTACTGCAAGAAAAATTTACACACTTGTAAATGTTTAGGTTAATTTTTCCTTTTGTATCATTGAAACCAGTACATGATCACCACTGAATTTATCCCCCTAGCGGACTAGAACTTGAATTATTGTGAATTTGATACCCCTATAGCGTAGTCCCCGCTTTGCAGCTAGTCCCCCCCTCTTTTTTCGGAACGAGCATGAGTTCCGACGCAAATCCAAGAACCCCCCGGGCGTGTTGACCAATTTTACATGTGAGCCGCCATATTACTAGGGGAGGCAGGACCACCTCCTTTGCCCCCCCACCGAACTAACCAAACCAACTTTTTATGGTTCCTTTTATGACCCCCAAACATAACAGGATGTTCCCAAAATTTAAAAGAGGCCCTAAGGGGGTTTATTCAAGATGGCGTCCAAGAATGTCCCCAAATATGGGTTTTTCACTAAAATGAATTAAAACAGATATTAACAAACTTAATTTTAAAGAAAAATCAACAAGATCAACAATTTAGATCATATTAACATATCTGTGCCTAATAATTTCATTCAATATGTTTTTAAGTACTTCAAAATGCGTCCAAAAATGGCCGCCAGAATAGTGTTTTTCTAATAAACGGTATTAAAAAAACAAGTTATTAAAAACATAATTGTCAAGAAGATCAAATGCATATAAGTCTCATGTGATATGAATACATCTTGTGCCTACTAATTTTCATCACATATTTTAATTCAATGGCGTCCAAAATGGCTGCCGAATAGAGTTTTTTTTTTACTAAAAATGCATGTTTTTTTTTAATTACATTGCATTGAAATTAGGTATAACCGTAATTGTCGAGAGGTTTTAATGAGTTTCGTTTCGCGTCGGATGATAATGAACACATCTGTACCTAAATAATTTGATTCACATGTTAAAATATGTTTAACTTAACTTTGTTTTCATCAATATTGTGTTTGTTCATCCCACTCGACGAGTTGAAATCTTCACACTATCTATTATTTTTTGATGCAGTGTTGTTTTTCCACACCCAACTGAACCTGATAAAATTGCTAGTGTTAACTATATAATACTTAAATCGCCTGATTTGAATATACTTCATCAATTGAGTATTTACAGCTAGTAATAATCCATCTTAACTAATGTATTATCCGATCCCGGTGTGGGGTTGCCCAAAAGTGATTGTGGTTACTCACCCGTCCATACCCATTTACCTCTCGCAGATTAATTCTTATAGATTTTTTTTTCTTCTCTTGGATTTTTTTGTTTCACTCAATAGATATTTTTTAATATTTGTAATATAGTATATGGTGTTTATTGGTATGTCTCATCCCCAAGTCAAGATGTGTGTGGTGTCCATTTCAAAATAATAGCAATGTCACAAAGATATTTCATGTACTTTCTGTAATCATATGTTTTCATAAGAAAATGTACCAATCTAAAATCTCGGTAGTTACGTTTACAGACTGGATTGTAAAAAATGTAGTGAGACCCCTGATTCAAATGATTCGCACGAAAGTGAATGTGAACCGTAATGGATTAACTTTAAACGACATTAACCTTGAGAAATATGACAATATGTTATTCAACCCATTACGTTGTTGAAACAATTTTAAACAATTATGATTATGAATACTCACAAATGCAACCCATGCTCTATTTCGTCCAGAACAAATTGAAATTACAACTTTCCGAAAGTAACGGTGATTTTACTATCTTGAATGCTAATATACGTAGTCTTATAAAAACTTTGATAAACTAAAATAGTGCATTGAACCAGTCAACCACGATAACAACTGTATAGGACTTACGAACCCTTTGACCTGAGAACCACTGAATTAGAAACATCCCCGGATATAACTTAATATGTTAACAGGGTTGGCCGTAATAAAGGCGGGTATGTAGGTGTTTGGAAGATAATGTAAAATATACATCGAAAGGATCTTTGTAATGCAAACTCGATTACGAATCATGTTTTATTGAATTAAATAAAAAATACAAAAAATATATTGGTTGGTGTGGTGTAAAGGGCCCAATACGTCTATATATCATTTTATATCAGATATAACTTAAAGTGAATTCCAGGCTACTTACGAAAATAAATGCCGAAAGAAAACTTGTGTAATGGGGGACTTTAACATAGATCTTCTCAAAGATGAAATACACATAGACCAACTTTCATATTACCTTGACCTATTTATTCTAAATTCCATGATGCCAACAATCCCTAAACCACCAAGGATTACATACAGCGACAACACGACAATTATTGATAACATATTTAACCAAATTGTGCCCAAGTAGAAAAAAACAGCTGATTATAGTAACCCAACATCAGTGATCCTGCCAACAGTTCTGATAAGTAATCTGAGTTTGCACGAAAAATCTGGAAATAAAATAAATGTTTATTACAAAGATTTTATAGTGATTTAATATTCTAGACTAAAATTCTTAATCGAATTGAAATGGGAGAGATTCTTGATAATATCAATGGTTTATGATGATTATAATGCATCTGTCAACAAATTCAAGAGTTAATAATGAATGTATAACAGCTTAAGAAATGTAACAAGAACAACAAAAGAGATCCACGATCTCCATGGCTTACCAAGGGTCCGCTTATCGTATACACAACAAAAATAAGCTATACAAGCAATTTACAATGTCTCCAAATGACAACAATCATCAGAAATTTAACATTTAGAAAATACGTTGCATGTTTGATAGAAAATCACAAAACGAAATTACTATTTTTAAAAAAATTCGAAACAAGAGAAAAAAACAACATGCGAAGACCTGGAAAAATAATAAACGATGTAATTGGAAACGTGCCAGCAGTCAAAATATTTGTGATCACTTCAAACGAAAATCTGGAACCATAATTACAGATCCAAAAGTAATTCAATGAATTTAATAATGATTTTTTCGTAACGTAGGCCCAATCTTAGCATCTAAAATTCAGACTCTCCGGTAAAAACTATTATGATTATTTGAATATACCTTATCAAAAAGTAATTCATGAAACCAATTATTCAATCCGAGATTGTGAAAATCATTATAAATTTGATCCCTAAAAAAGTGCTGGCCATGATGATATAGGAAATTTGATTGTAACAAGTGCTAAAATGAATGCCAACCTCTCACAAAACTATTCAATTTAATCTTTGTTAACTGTATGGTTCCTAATCAGTTAAAAATAAGCCAAGGAAATCCCGATGTTTATAAGAAAAGAACAGTGGAAATATTTTCAAATTACCGACAGTTTCAGTACTTCCGTGTTTTTCAAAAATACTAGAAAGGCTGGTCTTCAACATATGATCATTGAATTTTTAATTGATACCAATGATATTCTTATGTCAAGCAATACGGGTTCAGGCAATCGCTATGCGCTCTACTCGATGGCGATGAAATGCAACTTGTTGATAAAATACAGAAAGCTGTGGTGAAAATAGGAAACCACCGTTGGGGTGTCCTGGACCTATCCAATCTTTTGAACAATAGACCACAAATATTTTACTTCCTAAGCGGAAACTTATGGATTCCGAGGAAGTTTATGATTGGTTTGCGAGTTACTTAAGTGAAAGAAAACAGTATTCAATTAAAAGATAAAAATCTGAACTTAGGGATATAAAATGTGGAGTACCACAGGGTTTCATATTAGGTCCCTTACTCCTTATTTTATATATAAGAGATTACAATACCGTCAAACCTGCTAGAGTTCATTTTATTTGCCGATAGTACGACAATTTTAAGTTCAAGTAGTGCACATTATGAGTCAAATACTCAATATAAATAAGGAATTGTCAGAAGTAAGTATCTGGTTTAAAGCAATAAGCTTTCTGTCAATGCTAGTAAACTAATTACTGATTATGGGTAACCCCTAAATTACTAAATACAAAATGGATAGGGAGATGGTTTTGTATGTCACAGGAGATATAGATATTATTCTTGACAACACAAGTTCTACAAAGGGTGACAAAGTCTAAGTTTTTTGGCTATTATTGCTGAACTTTAACCTGGATGCACCACATTGATGGAACATCGAAAACACTATCGCGGAACATTGGGTATGATCAACAAGCTTAAATTCTATTTACCTGAGCGGAAAATATTACATAACCTATATTGTACACTTGTCCTTACCATATCTAAATTATGGTATAATACTTACCTGTGGAAGGCTTGGGCAAATATTGGAAAAATTCACAAACTCACAAAGGGTCATTAAGAATCTATCAAATGAGTCCTTATCGCAGTCATTCTGCACCACTTTTTCATAAATATAATTTTTTAAATATATATGAATGTGTATACTAAAGCGGGTTTCATAATGTTCAGATACTTGCAACGTATTGCCAATTCAGTTTAATAAGTTTTCACCATGAAGATCCGATATCCTAACTATCACACACGAAACAGGAATAATTTTAATCCAACAAGAAATAAGATGTATTCAGTGATAAATCAATTAGAACAGCAGGCCCAATCTTTGGAACTCCCTGAGTGTCATTTAAAATTCAAATTCAAATAAACACTTTCGAAATCATATAAATCATATTTAATACTTTCTACTCATTGTTTTTGGAACTTGTTTTTGTGTATCTTGTGTGATAGTTTTCTTTGTCCTTGGTGTTTAATATGTAATTGTACAATTAATTTAAGGTGGTTGGTTACATCTGGCCTTACTGGCCTTTTCGAACACTTCCTCCATAAATGTGTTATTCTTAATGTTAATATGTTGTATTACTTCACCATTGTATTTGTATGTTTTTTTTATGGAAAAATAAAAGAATGATTGAATTATTGAATGTATAGTTGAATTCAAAATGACGCAAATGGAAGCCAAATGGCCGCCAAGTAGACTTTTTCCCCATTACAATGCGTCACAGCAACAAAAAATACACATACTATAACAGACATCATTACAGAGAAATCTCAAAAAAAAGGGATATATAAATATATATGTATAACGTATAAAGCTTATGTTGTGGGTTAAGAACGGCTCTTATGCATAATAATACGTTTAAGGTGGAATTTTTTTCTCCTTGACGGTATCTTTGTTTTGCGCTTTTATTCGTCAAAGGAGTGAAATTTATTATGCAATTGAAAGATAATCCACTAGACCAACAAAGGATATGAGTATTAATTTTATGCAAATAAAAAAAGGAAAAAAAATAAAAAAAATAAAAAATTCAAATTTCTCCCTAAGTGTCATTGTAAGTAATTATTACATATGTTCATATATAGCTAGTTTAACGTTGCAGTTCTATTTATATAGCTTGTATTTGGTAGTTTTTCTTGTCAGAAACAAGTTTCTTTGAGCTTGATTTTTATCAAAAATTGATGTATTTTAAGTAAAATGTGGTCAAGAAAAGATTTCTTACATAAATATGGGGTCTCCGGAACTACAGGAATAGGCTTAAAATGGGTCTGTGGAACTGAAATCGGCCTGAAAATGAGGTCTTATGGCGGCACTTAACCCACCACCTTTCAATGTGAGCAACCCCGGGTCCTACAGTACTTCTTTACAGTCCCTTTTGAGTCAGAAATAAGGTACTCGCCCTCCAGGAGGTCGCCTGCACTGAATAAGTAAGAAACGTGTATTCTATTGGTTACCAACAGCAACATTGGCCCCTTCACAGCATTGCAGAATTACAAGACCCATAGATGCGTTTTTAATACAAATCATAAACACCATCACCTGCAAGAGCATAAACCTGCCCTCGATGATGGAGGACGGTTGTCAACGCTTTCAAAGAGCTACAACCGTTCCAAGGATACCAATGGGGAGGGTGCTTTTAGAAGTTTACTAGGACATTGACCTCCCTAGTGCCACTAAAAATGGCCTCAACCAACACCAACATCACCATCCATCTTGGATAATTAAGGACAATGTGAAGTTTTTACTAAAATAACATTAAAAAAACAAAAGACCAAGTTGTTCGTCGTCTTGTCATTGAAAGTGATGTTCAGCATGTTTAATTCAGTTGCTATATCTTTCCCTTTTATCATCAAATATTGAGTAATGAAAAAGGATCTAGCCCTCCAGCGAGCAGCCCTACACTACTGAAGAAGCAAATAATGTGCATTCTTAATGTTGCCAATATCCAACATGGCCATTTCCACAGCGTTTGCAGAATACAATAACCCAGAGGGATTTCTCAATCTACCAAATTCAGAGACCTTCACCCCTGGCAGAGCATAAACCGGCCCTCAATGTTTGTCAACGCATTCCAAAGACTATACAATTATTCCATAGATACCATCGGGGTGCTATTAGAAAATTTACCAAAAACCTTAACCGTCCAGCCATCGGCATTCATCACGCTCAAAAAACAACAGAGGAAATTTTATATGCAACAAAGAAGGCAAAATCCATATAACTCAAGCTGACGGTCCGCACAACTCGCACGTCGAGATTGTGGCCCGACATCATGCTCCAGGACATGACATTCCTTATTATCTCATAAGGAAGCTACCAAATTTTTTCCTACTTCACAATTCAATCAATCCACAACTCTGATGTTTTTATGATGCCAATCTCCACTCTAAAACATAAAATTCATAAACTAAATTTGTTCTTGAGTGGGATTCGAACCCCTACCTTATATACAAGACGAAACGCCCACAGACAACCCTGCCCACGCATCCGAGCCGGCAAGAATCGTCTTTTTTTGTTCGTTCGTTCGTGCGTGCAAGTCCAAAATCACATGGAATATTCGTCTTAGCCAGCTGACAGTTTCATCATCCAGGTTTGGATCAGGGCCTGGAATCTCTCTTGGGGACTTGTAGACTTCACAGTCATCTATGATGTGGCTAATGGTTTTTGTGGCTCTCCACAGTCGCAGTTTGGTGAAAATTCTCTACTCCGCATCTTGTGAATGAAGTGCTTTGTACGACCAACGCCAGTTTCTGGAGTCTGTTGAGGTTGACCCAATCCTATCAAGGTCACAGCCTTTGGGCTTGCTAGATGGCTGTCCACAACTCTGCTTATAGTTCAAAGGTAGAGATGACCATTGCTCATATCATTGATCCAGGATGATCCAGGATGATCGATAGGGATAGGTGACTGCAGTGGTATGGATGGGTAGCAAGTAGTATTCCGTGGAATTCTCTGATTCCTCAAAGGGTGTTGGTGGGGGATTAGGCTTCCAGGTTCATCACATTTCCTGGCAGCCTTGATCTCTGAAGTTCCTCCTCAGGTTTTGCAGGAGCTATGCCATACAGAATTGGAAGATATTCTACAGGCGTCGCCAAACGGCATACCACTAACAAGTCTCAATGCCATCATTCAGAACGACATTCCATCTTGTGTAAGTGTACACTGTGACTCCCTACTGGTGCAGCGTATTCAGCAGTGCATGAGTATGCCAAGGCAACAGTTAATGTACGTAAAGGTTGTTCCAAAGATGCCCCCCATCCATTTCCTGCGAGCCTTCTGAGGAGGTTGTCACGAGACGTCGTCTTGGCAGCGAACTGCCCTGGTGTGTTTGATTGAAAGTAAGAGGCTTCGGTCTATTGTGACGCCAAGGATTCGGTGTTGGGTCAATGGTGACAGTTTTCCTCCATCTAGAGTGATGTTAAGTTCTCGTTTTGCGCATCGATTTGCAAGGTGAAAACAAGCTGATTGTCTTTGGGTTTGCTGAGTTTCAAGTGCCATCGGTGGAAAATTGGCTTACAGTTATTAGGTCTTTCTTTCTGCAACACACTGTTTTCTAATGACTCAAAGGAATCGGCCGCTATTCCAAGTGCCGTGGTGTCTGCTAGGATTACTGCAAACAATCTCCCTTTGGCATATAGACGTAGATGTTGAAGACACTGGGTGCCCGGACGAACCTTGTAATAACGGTTTTCTTTTGTAATACTTCAATCTAAACATTCCCGGAATAAAGCGCACACATAATAAGGAATAGCGCCCCTATGAGTCGAGGTGGAAAATAATAGTGCTCCTGGAGCATGATTTCGGGCCAAAATCTCAAGAAATCGCACAACTCAGGATAACAGCTTCCCTTTGAATGCCAGTGGGTAGCATGAGTATTGAAAATGCAATATGGTTTTAACTAATTTCTTTCACGTGTCCTTTGAGGTGATGAACACCGACAGCTGGTTGATGTTGCGTTTGAGCCATAGTGGACATCAACACGGTCATGTCCTAGAAACTTCCTAAAAGCACCCCCCCCCCGAGGGTATCCTTTGAACGTTGTAGCTCCTTTTGAATGCTTTGACAACATCCTCCATCATGAGGGCAGTTTAATGCTCTGCCAGGTGATGTTGTTGATATGTTGTATTTTGGATGACGCATCTAATGGGTCTTGGGGGGGGGGGGGGGGGGGTGGGGGGGTGTGTAATTCTGCAAAATGCCTGTGAATGGGCCATGTTTGATGTTGGTAACAATAGGAATACACATTTCTTTGCTTATTCAGTGCAGGCGACTTCCTGGAGGGCGAGTACCGTATGTCTGACTCAAAAGTTGACTGTTAAATAAGCTACTGTAGGACCCGGGGGTTACTCACATTGAAAGTTGGTGTGGGTATGTGCCGCCCATAAGACCCTCATTTTCAAGCCGATTTTCCGTTCCACAGACTCCCATTTTAACGCTATTTAAGTTCCAGAGACCCCCACATTTTATGAAAGATTCTGTTCTTGACTACATTTTACTTAAAATACCTCAATTTTGATAAAAATCAAGCTCAAAAACCCTTGTTTCTGACAAGAAACTACCCAAATACAAGCTATTATATATATAGATAGAAACTAGAAATGTAAACCTATATATATATGTATGTATATATATATATGATGTATGTATGTAAAAAAAAAAAAAAAAAAAAAAAAAAAAAAAAAAAAAAAAAAAAAAAAAAAAAAAAAAAAAAAAAAAAAAAAAAAAAAAAAAAAAAAAATATATAATATCCCTTTTCTGTAAATATGTTCAGTGTAATGATGTCCTGTTATAGTCATGTGTATGTATTTTTTTGTTGCTGTGACGCATTGTAATGGGGAAAAGTCCACTTGGCGGCCATTTTGGCTCCATTTTGCGGCCATTTTGAATTCCACTTTATATTTCAAACATGTGAATAAAATTATTTAGGTATATACAGATGTACTCATTATCATCTGAAACTCATTGAGACCTCTCGACAATAACGGTTATACCTCGTTTTCAATGCATTTTAGTAAAAAAAAACTCTATTCCGGCAGCCATTTTGGACGCCATTTTGAATTTAAAATATGTGAATGAAATTATTTAGGCACAGATGTATTCATTATCACCTGAGACTTTCACCTCATTGGATCTTCTTGACAATTATGTTTTTAATAACTTGTTTTAATACGTTTTAGTGAAAAACGCTATTCTGGCGGCCATTTTGGACGCCATTTTGAATTTAAAACATGTGAATGAAATTATTTAGGCACAGATATGTTAATTATGATCTAATATGTTGATCTCGTTGATTTTTCTTTACAATTAAGTTTTTTATATCTTGTTTTAATTCATTTTAGTGAAAACCCCCTATTTTGACGGCCATCTTGGACGCCATCTTTAATAAACCCCCTTGGGGCCACCTTTAAATTTTGAGAACATCCTGATTATGTTTTGGGTCATAAAAGGAACCTAAAAAGGTTGGTTTGGTTTAGTTCTGCGGGGTACAGAGGAGGTGGTCCAGGCTCCCCTAGTAATATGTTTCAGTATTTTCTTCGCAGCATTCATCGCGTGCTGATTCGCTGATGAAGAAACAACCACGAACTGCGAATGTTCTCGAGCGAGAAAATCGGATTAGGATTATCCTCGGAAGGCCACTTAATGTGAGTATATGAATAACAATTGCAATTATGGGGCGGTAGATAGATCGTTCAAAAGCCAAGTGGGTCGATGTGCTTCCTTCTTATCTCTTTCTTCCATGATCTGATATACAATTACTGTTGTGTAGCCAATCCATTGTATAGAGATCAGTGGTTTATTCCAAAACCCATATATACAGAGTGTCCCAAAATAAATGCAATCCTTGCAGTCGGTGCTATAAATTTCAAAATTACTGAGAATTATTCAAATTTTTAACAGATTTTAAATGGCAATATAATTTTGTATATCCAGTCCGATTTTTGTCTGATACGGTTAACTGGTTTTGAAAACAATTATAGTAGATTCAACCCATCGTGTCACCTCTAGTACTTTTCCGAAGGTATGGGCATTGAATGAGGGGCATGTGCAGTGGGTAGAAACTAAAATTCCACGTTAAATCTATTGAAACATGTAGTCCGATAGCAAAGAAAAATCAATGCTATTCGTAATGAAAGCAAGTCAAGCTTCAAGGTAAGCGGATTTATAGCAACATTTAGAAACATTCTGACTAATCGAATTTGCTTCAGTGGTATTCAAAATAACAGGTGAGTTGAATGTTACTGATGCCCGTGTTTTGAATACGAAGGAACACAAAAAGTCTTTCCACTATGTAAAATGATGTCCACATGAAAGGCCAGATTATCTTAGTTCATAGTTATTCTTAGTTCATTCATGAAACAGGTGAATCGGGCCACATGTTTTCTTCTTTTCTGCCTCCTCTCCCAACTAGTCGACACTGTCCAAAACTTTTCCTCTGGTGACACGATGGGTTGAATCTACTATAAAGGCTAGTATGCATCCCTACCTCAAAATACCCCATTCCAAGTTTGCCTAAGATCGTTGAATCAGGTTCACCTTGGAAAAACTGAATTTAATGTGTTTCAACTACAAAACTCTCCTGGTATACTAAACCTTTCTGTTGTTTTTTTTTCAAAACAAATTACTAAAATATTTGTCGGTGTTGTTTTATCCACACAGTCTTTTATCGTCTGTCACTCATATTTAGCATAGTAACCTATAGCAACTTGGCCAAACTTAACTGTTTTATCTTTGAATCCGTGTGAATCTTGTAAATTGCACTCGAGGGATTAAATACCAATGAGTGGAAATAGTATTAATGGGTATTGACGACCTCCTTGTTCTGGTATGGACCATTATGATTGAAAATAGCAACAAACAAACAAGCAAATCTAACAAACATACAAACAACCAGTAACCACTGAAAATCAAACTTGAGTTACTTCAAATGCTATGCATGACAATCGTCATTGTGAACCCAAAGGATATTTATTTCCCTTATTTGTCAAAGATAGGTGGTCTTTAAATACTAAGTTGACAAGGTTATACTAAGTTAATTAAACCAAAATAATTAGAAACTAATTTTGTATATATAAAATCACGGAGCGGACCCCTGCCTTGGTTAGTGGGAAAATTGCAATTGCTCATAGATCTGATGACAACAGAAATACCGCTACCTCACTTTCTGCGGTAATTGTCAGATTTCCTCTGGGCACGTTAGTGATATATATCTAATCAAAAGCAAAAATTACAAATGTTAAGGATCAAATAAACCACCGATGGGCCTTTTCATTACTACTCTTCTTCTCATGGTTGGGAATAATTGTTGGAGATAAGGTTTGCACTTAAGTGCCTAAGGGGGGGGGGTTCCATAGTACCCAAGATTTGTTTTTCGGCGATTTCTCACTCGTGAAAAATGTTGTCGAACTCTAATTTTTTGTAATTGTGTAACTTATCGATGCGCTTCTTTCCATAAAAAAATTACTAAAATTTCTTGCCCGTTAATGAGATAATTAGCTTGGGTCCCTAGGAACCCCCCCCCCCAGGCACCAAAGGAGTGCGATTTTAAAAATAAAAATTAGCAAACCCTGTTGCCAGAAATATTTTTCTGCTTATGTATGTTCATATGCATGAAACAAAATTAATTACATAATCAGAAAAAAAATAATTAACCCTTTAGGTGCTGAAAAGAAGCAATTCCATCATAGAATGACTGCGCCTCATTGCTGTACAAACCTGGCAAAAAGACTGCCCCACAAAAATACAAGAATGTACAAAATGGTAAGTTGTGTTTAATATATGTAAATTGGTCTTTCTGGAGCAGGATATAAACATCAAAATGATCTGCAATGTGTATGCTGTGAAAATAGGGTCGCGGAAACATCAGGTTACTTTTTGAGCGATTTTTTTGAGGATTTTCGAAAAACAATGATTTGCCCTAATTTCCAGACGAGTAAACCGGAACTCATTATATTGCACCTGTGTGGCCTTTGTCTTATGCCTCCTCAACGGTGGTATGAGTTTCATTTGAAAATTCCTCGGGAAAGTGGTTCCTTTAGGAGGGGGTTCCATGACCCCCCTCCCCCCCTTAGGCACAACGTGAGTGAAACACCTAGGCACTTAAGTGTTAGTGTGGCATTTAGGGTAAGCAGTGGTCCGTTTGTGATCAGAGTCAGGGTAGGCGAGGGTTACTCCGGGTTAAGGACAAAAACAGGGTTACGGTTAGCGAACGGAAGGAAACAAACCAGTCTACAACTGTTTGATAGTCGCGTTAATTATGCCAATCCAGAAAGAAAAAAATATACAATAGGACACAGTTTTGACAACGTTTTGGAAACGTTAAATTGTTAACATGTTAAAAAATTAAAAAATTATGAATTTTCAAGTGCGGCGTAAATAGGATTTTTCTTAATAATCTTGTTTAAACACATACCTTACTATGGAGAATGGGCATATTATAGGGCGCTATATAAATCATGATTACTGTAGGTCTATATGGCAAGATACCCGCAATGGAGTTTTCTATTGTTTATAAAGCTTAACAGCTCTTGAATGTTTCACTATATCTGTTGTCAAAATTCTTTCGTTTTTCTCCTTCTTTCGTTACTATAGTCCGTAAATCTAGGTAGTTATAAATATATAGATATAAAATATCTAGAGTCATAGGTGCTAAGGGTACACATAACCGCAAATGTGCGTACCCTTTAGAACATATATTTCTATATAACTAAAAATATAAAAAAAATAAAACTAATTAAAATATCTATATATTTATCTACCATATGATAGTACCATGGCACTTTCCACGATCTTGAATAGTAGGGTTGTGGCTCTGTACCTAAATACGACAGGGAGATTTTAATATAGAAATCCCACGAATGCCAACAAAAGATTTGTAGAATAAATATTTGAATATTGCAACAACACAATATGAAAGTGAATTGCCCTTGCCTTCTTCGCCTAAATATCGAAACTCTTAATAATATTCATAGTACTAATAAGACATTTAATAAGCTCACGATGTGATTTGTATGTTTTTATCTTTGTGAAATTGATAAAGGGTTATATAAAAGATAAAGAAATATAAGATTTATAAGTTTAAAGGTAAAACAACAGTAATCGAGAGTATAAAAATCGACAGTGTAAAATGGATTGGTTTCTAATCATTGTGATGTGATTGGGAAAACCCGTCGCATTTCGCACAGGACAGGTTTGTGAATAATAAAGAAAATACCTTAAATCTGTTATGTTTTACTTTTTTTTGTCACATTGATAGGCATAACTTTTGATATGTTATCATATGAAGAAATAAGTAAAAATTATGGAAACTTTATATTTCAAAACTTTGCAATATAGTCAAAACTCAATATAATTTTGCACCTGTGGCGGGTTTTCCTAAATCGGATCACATTTCTGCTGCCTTAGTTTTTTGTCTTTTTTTAAGAAAGGACAAATTCCGAAGCAGAAGCATAAATAACACAAAACACTTGAAAAACGCTGTAGAATTCTACTGATGGGATTTCACTTTTTTTTTTAAAATTATAATTTTTCGTCTTAAATATAAAGGCATTTTCTTGAGAGTCTACAATGTGCAAGATCAGTTGTCAGTTTCTTGCTTCGAATACATGTTTCCCACACGCGCGTCGGAAGGCTGCAGCTTTGCGTATAGTTAATTATAAGACAAATTCGATATCCGACCTTATTTTTACCATAAACGTTTTTGCAATTCAAAAACCGTTGATCGGAAAGCTGATAACTTTATGATCAATTCTGAAACGCTTAGAGAATCGTATCGCGTTTTCTGTAAAGAACATGTGTATATTATCCAAATAGACTACTTTTTTTTCTCTGATCCAAAATTTGATTATAAATTTAAGCAGTTTTTGCAAATCACTCTTTAATAGCTCTTAAAAGTAGTCATGCTCTTGTAAAATTATTTCGGCGTTTACTCTCACTCAGTGTCTTTTTTCCACAAATGCCCCTACCCATTTGCCTATTCCTATGTACAGATGCTACCATTGCCTAATGTTGATTTGAATAAGTTCAGTCCAAAATTAGGGTACCAACTGTCACATTTTGAGAGAAAAAGACAAAACATTTAAGGGGGATGTCATTATTTCCTTGAACAAAATGAAACCATTCTCCATTAAATAACAACAAATGAGTCAAAAGCTGAGATGAGTATACCTAACAAGAATTCGAAGTCAATAATTAATGGATTGCTTTTACAGCTGCAGTGCTGGTACGGTATTGTTATGTTAATTCAACGATTTCCCTCGACTGATCGGGAGCAGTGATCGTTATTTGGCACGCTCCACGTACAAATCATGGCGAGTTTCAGGCGCTGTATATCGAGTTTTTACCCACTATATGTCGAGTTACAGCGCGCTGCCTATCCAGTTTGAACTCTATGTGCCGAGTTTCATTAATCATGTCCAGAATAAATCAGGTCCAGAATAAATCAGCGATTTTAACAAAAACTGGACATGATTTTTTCAACATGTGCAAACTGGACATGATTTTTTTCTCAACATGAGCAACTCGACATGATTGTTTTCTCACATGAGCAAACTCGACATGATTTTTTTCTCACATGATCAACTCGAATGATTTTTTTCTCAACTAAGCAACTCGACATGATTTTTTTACACTTACACCAAAAACTCATGTCGAGTTTTCCTCATGTTGAGAAAAAATCATGTCGAGATTTTGAACTGGACATATTTATGTCAAACTCACGATATAGTGGAGGGGAGCAAAAACTCATTTATATAGGCAAACTGGACATATAGCGCTGAAACGCGACATATAGCGCTGAAACGGACATATAACGCTGCACACTCGACAAATGGCGAGGAAACCTCGATAACACAGCGCGTGAAACTTCGACATGGCGGGGAAAACTCGCCATGATTTGACTATGTGGAGCCGCGTAAAACTGGACAATTATTTATGTCAACCCCACCATATAGAGAGCACAACGCGATGTATGAGGGCAAACTGGACAGTAGCGCTGTAAACTCGACATTTAACGTTGCACACTCGACATATGGCGAGGTAAACTCTATACACAGCGCGTGAACTCGACATGCGCGGGAAACTCGCCATGATTTGATACGTGAACGTGCATAGTTATTCAATACAATTTCAATGTATAACCTCAAGATTTTATTTTGGGCGGGCTTATTCGGGGGCTATTTTGAAACGGTTACGGTTATTCTTAAGTGCGTTACGCAGTCTTATCCTTTATGCTGTTTGACACTACCGATTTTTGAAATAAATGGTGCTCACACATACATGGTTGTTATTCTTTGAAGTCTTGAAAACAGTTATACGTACTCATTGCCTGTTGCCATTTAGGCCAGGACAATGATTTGAATGACCCGAATTTGTACACGCAATTGCGGACTATTCGTAGAATTTGCTCATATACGATGTATGGATGAAATTTTTGGATATCTTCAAACATGCAAATGAAAACAATGGATCACCGCTTTGCTTACAATCTCTGTTAGGTATATCATATCAGGTCAACGTCTTTAAAAAATATCAAAATATTGAAAGGACCAGGGGTTTAATTTAAGGTTAAAAGAATAACTTAGACGAAATTATTACCATGGGCCGGGGTAGCGTGGGACGGGAAAGGGGGTGGGCTAATAATTAAAAGTTAACAATTGACAAACTAATAAATCAAACATCGAGTACCAAAGGTTATTCGATTCAAAAGATTACTCGGACAGTCTTTAAGTAAATCAATTTTCCCCTCTCTTAATTGCACTATGATTTTATTATTTTTAAAGATTCAACATTAAAAGTGGCCACAACAAAATTCTTTTTTTGACGAATAAGAAGAAAAGACAAATGTTGGCATCAAATGTTTAAAAAGGAAATAGACCAAAAATTCACAGAATCCTCCCCAGCTTGCAGCAAACATTAAACTCAGTCTACAAAATCACCTACCTAAATTTAACTAAATTTACTGACGGATGTACTCAATCATAAACCTACTGAATCAACTAACCAAAAACGTGGACCAGAATGGTTTCTACGCGACCAGTGCAAGTTCATTCTGACTTTTTAGGCATGCAGAATGGTGCAAGGTATCAAACCTATTGTGCATTTTGGGTGAAAAGTACCAAATTGGCACAGATGTAGTCGTGATATGCTAAATAAATATCTTTTTTATTGGTCTACGGGCGCCAAATTAATTTCCTTCCAAGATGGCCGTCAAATCAAAATGGCCGCCACTCTTAAAATGTCATGATTTTACGTGCTTTTCTATGTTATTTATATGATCCAATACTCAATTTTGATTGATGTTTCGTCCATGTTAGAAACAGAAATACATGAGTGAAACTCCCACTGGTAATTCCAGTTTTACATTAGCAAAATTGATCAAAAATGGCAGAAAATCCAAAATGGCGGCCAATTTGAAGCGTATCATTTGATTATCAAGAAATGAATGTTTTTCTTGATCTGTTATGATTCCCTAGGTTGGTCTTGATAAATTTTAAGATTGAATTCACATCACCTAAGAATACCACCAAATAAGACTTGAATCCAAAATAGGCGGCGAAATCCAAAATGGCGGCTAATTTGTCACTTAAGCTTATCCTTTGATTATCACGAAATGAATGTTCTTTTTAATCTGGATTAACCCGAAAATCCCTCAAGGAAGGAATTTGGAAGGAATTGCTTCTATCCATTATAATTTGGCCAACCTCGAATGGCCACTAACTTTTAGAAGTGTCACTACGTGCCTGTATGATCCTCCGTGCTACTTGATCTGTTTTTTTTATCAAATAACAACCCTATGTGATGGTATTGTTGTCCTCTGTGGTTATTTACACAGCCGTAAAATGTACATCCAGTGTTGGGAGAATTTGATCATTGCCCAGCAATCGGTCTAAAAAATCACAGGGCACATGTTACACAATTTAAAAGCTTGATTCCGGTGCTCTA
>JAMKCH010000440.1:0-79567 GCA_023653785.1 Ophioderma brevispina | reverse complement strand
GAAATCTAGTTTTACATTTTTACGCCTGTACAGGTAAATGAATTTCCCCCGTCATTATGTCCCTACAAAACCTACCTCCACTATCTTAACGGAGGGTTGCATCGCTAAATTTTGTTTTCGTGTAAATCAAATATAAATTTCCACTTTTAATCCACTTTGGTTTAAAAATCGGAACTTGTTTGTACATGTTATTTGACGATCCTGCCGGCCACCCAGACGGGCCACACACCCGCGGCCTGCAGCAGCTGCTGCCCGCCCTGCTTATATCCACGTATATTTCATTATTCACAGGGCCATAATAGCGGCAAACAAACCCAGACCACCGGTGGTCCTGCGTATCTGACTTCACAAAAATAACGGCAGGACGGTCCTGCGTATAGCATGGCCTTAGAGACTTCCTTCTAAAATTGGCTACAAAACTCAAAAGCCAGTAGTCTTGCATAGTTCTCTGACTGAGCATAACCTTTTTGTCTTCCATTCATCTTTGAACATTTGGATCTTAATCCGTAATCACAGCTAACGTAAGGTACAGGACTTGGTATCAACAATAAGCAAATGCCAAATTTAAAGTAATTGACACATCGTCAAGATGTTTCAAACTTACCTCAACAGGATCTTACAATACTACAGACAGAATCCACACTTTGTTTTGTTGACCAACAAACGGACGTGTGTCGACCTTTGAAACGCCAAACTCCTAAACTGGCAACCACTCACTCATACCAGTTTTAGGAGTTAATAATTCTGCATTTTTTTAACATTCATCCAATTAGTAACTTTTTTTCGCGGTTTTGGATGAAATTAAAACAATGTGTTGATTCTTGTTCTGTAGTATTGTAAGATGCTAACAGAGTCCTGTTTGAGGTAAGTGTGAAAAATCTTGACATGTCCGATGACTTTAAATTTGTGGCCTTTTGCTTTATTGTTGATACCAAGCCCCTGTCACAGCGCATAACCTTTACGTTAGCTGAGATACATAATGTCCAAATGTTAAAGATGAATGAAAGACAAAAGTGTTAGGCTCAGAGAAACAGTCTGGCAGAGAGCCAGTTCATTCATGGGACGCGGATCCCTGTCTCACCTATGTGCCACAACGTCCAGAATTTTGTATACTTACAGTACATTTACCTACTAGCTCGTTCACGTAGCGTTGCACGTCATCCGTACCTACCTCCTACAACGCTACGTGCATAGTGCATTGAAAAAGCCGGGGTGGGTGCACAGCGGATCGAATGTGGAATAAGCAAATCCAGATCAGTACAAAAACAGCACTTATTGAAAATCTTTACCTTTGTACGTAGTCCTAAATTATATTATACGTACGTTGTTTCCTTGACTGATTTTCCATTCATGGTTAAAATCTGATGATTTTGAAACAGTGATTTCTTAACCGTTAAAAATCCCAATTTAAATATAGCAATCGCCCCCTAGTTTCGGTACCGATTTAGGGTTGTATCCCCAGGGTCTACAACAAAGGGTTGTGGGCAATATGTTATCCCGCTGTGAAAACTTAATGTACATTTCAAGAGGCAGCTATGCATGCAGACGTTTTGTCACATATGCCATTGAGCAATATTACAGGGATTTAATGGTAACTAAGGCACTTTGCGGTCGTTACTATCAATGCGATTACTCACTTTTGAAGGGAAAAATCAGCAATTTCGTCGGCTTCTATCCGGAATCCAATCGCAGCAGCGGCCATGTGTTTACAAACTCTCGAGGGTGTCATGAAACAGACGCTCTATGGCCACTGACCTGTATAGAGGTCGAGGTCATATGGCGTATTGTCTGTGACAGGCCGCCGGATCCTGTTAGCAATTTTCACGTTCGTTCAACAAGCTCTGTTTGGATCTTACGTGATTGTGAATATTGGCAGAGCTACAAGCAGGGACAGCATGAAACGGTCACCAATCAACTCCCTGTGCTAAGACAATGACATCACAGGATTAGCATTGCAGATTCTCTAGTCTCAGAAGTGTAATCATTCTGTACACGAGACGGCATTGAATTTTATCAGTAAAAGATTTTCAGTAATCAAGTGTTACGTTGAGACTTAAAGGTGCAATGTGAGATTTTGAGACATCCATGTAAGGTGTCCATATGTAGCGATTTCATATTGATCTGACGAAGGATTTCTTACTTGTATTTTGGTACACTACAGAAATGTCTTAAGTGAAAAGAAAAGGTGATTTTTGTAAGCTTTACTTTCAATAGAAAATATCCTAGCTAGGTGAATTTTGATTTGGCTCCTACGAATAGCAATTTCACAATTTTTGTACAAAACAAAAACAGTTTGAGCTTAATCCTTACAGATGGTGATGTTTTTGATTTTTTAAAGTTTTGTCAATTTTACAGTGCCAAAATCAGAATTTTCATATTTTTTTTTTGGGGACAGGTGTTTTATTTGGAACTCTCTCGTTGCACCTTTAAAAGAATTTAGAAAGAGGTGTACTCTAATTGTTCAAATTTTCTTTTTGGAAAGGTATTTCCATGGCGGCGCCTCGGTATCACCCTTCGCTGTGCCAACGGGCCTGGATGCTAATCTTAACTCTGCGCAGCCAACACAATACGATTTGCACTTAGTGGCGCATATTCAATGCAAAGTTTGACGCGTACCCCGATGGTAAACGAAAGCTTAGCGAACCATGAGCAACGTAGGATGTAGCGTATTTCTAACACAAGATCGAATTGAGCAATTTTTGTGACAAAAATACAATAATTTAATGGAAATTAGTGGTTTAACTACCAAAAGAATTAGACTTGTCCTAATCACTTATTTCACACCATTCTTTGCACTCTGGCCTGAAATATGAACATTTAATCTTAAATTTTGGCCAGTTTTAATAACACTTTTTACCTCTTTTTGGGCGAAAAACGGTTAGGTTTCTGACATCAAAAGTGTTTTTTAAAGAACAAACAACAGTAAAGTAATAAATTTACCATAGAGTAATTCCCCTCCTGTTTTGTATAATATTTTGTGAATGCCAGCAAATCTCACTCAATGAATTGGCAGATAATAAAACTTTAGTGCTTGTGCTGGACGTGCATGTAATGGAATTTGAACCTAAAATCTTATTTTTTGGCGCACTACTAAAAACCCAAACTAATTTTATGCTTTTACAATCGTTCGTTCGTTCGTACTATGACTACTACCTCACGTACAATATGCTTTGTTCGACCTAAGCCTTTCCAATTTCAAAAGCTGTTAGGGTTTGCCGGGTTTTTGCTTGGTTACTGCTTGTGCTGGACTGTACATACATGGTGAACGGAAAGTTCCATTTTCGAAAACAACAAAAGCTGACAACCCTTCAAATTAACTTTTTCTTCACAAGCCCATGCAACAACTTTTTAAACATACTATACGAAAGAAGTTCAGACCTATTATTTTTTTATACAATATATACAACTAAAGTGGCTGGATGTGACAACATCTGTCACGCCCTGCCATGTGGGGGTGAACAGAAAAACTTCTCATTAGTCAAAGCAAGACCACATTGGAAAAGTTATCTACAACTATAATCTAATTTGATAGTATAGTGCAAGGGTAACTCTTTTTAAATAAGGCTCATAAAGATGGAAGCTATTTCATATAACAGAGCAGACTTTCTCCATAAATGTGGGACTGCCAAATTGGAACAGAAAAAGTGAACAAGGATTTAATAAGTGTATAGTAAGTTTTATAACCAGACATCTATTGTTTTGTATCATATTTTTTTTTTTTTTTTTTTTTTAAATTATAAATTAAATACCACACAAATATCTCTTTTGGGGGTACTGGCTTAATTGAAATGTAACGCCAATGTGAACGGAAAATGTCACGTCTGCCACAACTTTTGACATGGTTCAAAGTCCGTTTAAAAGGCTTTTCACTACTTTTGTTTTTACATGTTTGAAAAGCCTTCACCAAATACCCAATCAAAGTAAAACAATTCCAACATGATTGGCTCAACCGGGTTCTAATGGCGCTGAAAACAAAAAATACCACATGTTTTCAGGTTGACAGCTGATTGACCAGGTTTTGACCATTGGGCCCCCGAGTGTCCCCTGAATACCAAGAGAAGGAACTTTGGTTAAGACAGGGAGGTATGCCTTGTAGGCACATAATGCAAATACCCACAATGATATTCCAGGCCTCTCTATTTTTAAACAGGGTGGTCCCAAAGTGGAAACTACTAAAGTTTCATCTACCTAAATACTGTTTTGGAGTAGTTTTCTCACCCCAAGCAATATTGCCATTATTGTGATAACTAAGTGAATGGGAGGTCCAATCTGTTTGTTATTCAGTTTATTCATTTTTAATTTTATTTTCACACCAAACATAACATAAAATATACAAGCTTTAACGAATCGATGGTGGGGAGAGCCATAAGAGAGCACAACTCGAAATATATGTCCACCCAAAATTACAACTTACTTAATAATATAATACCGTGAACTTACAGTGACATGACAACTCAAACAAAGGACAGGCAGTATGAGTGTGAAACAGGACTAACAGGACAGAGTAGACGTAAAAGGTGCGAATGCAGGCAAGTGCTATGACATCATTCAGATATGGCAAATGATAACAGGATGTGTTTACAAATTAAAGGTGCTTGTTCCGATTTATATGTGCATTGCCGCTCGTCCCACCAGACATTTTGTGGCGTGCAAGAGTGCACACGCAATTGCACTTATACATTGCCCAGTAATTACAGTCTTTGTATTCAGTAGTGCTTACTCCTGCCTGTCAAATGAAAGTAAACAGTAAATCGATTTCAACAAACATGCCTGTTGTGTCATCTATGTCGTCGCAGGGAGGTGGAATAGAAGGAGAGGGCTCACCTACCACTTCTATAAAAAAAAAACGACCAAATCGATCGATCGGGTAATCCCTATTGCTTTGCATGGGCAATAAAGAAAGCAGCGCCCGGTGGTATGCGTGAGCACGTGTAAGGCTTGTGCTTTTAAAATTCGTCCTCAATAGTAGAATAGCCTATTGAATAAGAGACTTTATACACTAAACTAAACTTAGTTATAAACTTCTCTGGTTGAATATGCTGCAGATGTATCTGGTGTCCTTTGGCCTCGCACACGCCAGATGGCCAATGCTAAGTTGTATTTATAAACATTGATGGCGCGTCATCTATTCAAGAGTGTTTTGCTTGGTATTAACATATATCCATGATCACGTCCTTTCCTGCTGTGCTGACCCGGGGAGAAGATCTTGGCCCGGATCGTCAGTTTTTATGTCAGAATCCTGTAAAATTCCGCGATGTACGCTAAAAGCAAGTGTTTGAAACGCAACCCCATAAGTTCTGATCACCAACAACATCTATTGTGTTTAGTACAGGAACTTACAGGAAATATAATATTTGACTTTTTTGAAAAAATGCCTCAAATGACCTCTCAAATCGTCTAAAATGACTTATACAAGTTCTACTTTAAACTTTCATAACATACTGAAAATTTGACCGATTTTGATGCTATTTTCACTTAAATAAATGAATAATTTCCCTTACCAACTGAATTCTAAAGTTGAAACAAAATGCTAAAAATTCACCATGGTAACCGTGTACCAAAAGAGAGCTCTTTACCTTCCTTGCTCAACCAGGATCGGACGAAGTACTTCCGTTTGCTGAAAATGTTCTCTTGTGGCGATCAAAGCGATTCAGTGGAACGTGCGTCGGCAACTCACGTCTGCAAAAAGGGAGACACAGGTGGCTGTTCATGTGGGCCAAACAAAAGCATCGTGAAAGGCACCTATCGATTGTTAAGAGCTTAACTTGATGAGCTCTCTCCTATTCTCACCTCCCTGGTCTGTCCTTGTGTGTCTGAGGGTTTGTACTGAGCAAAGCTGAAGACAGACATTCGATGGGTGTAGCGTGTGTCAGTAAGTATTTCATTGCATTTTCGGCATGTTACACCAACAATTCGACATAGTTACTAGAATTGCTACTGTAGCTTTACTAGTCGCTGGAGACGTTTAGGAAACTGTAAAAGGAATTTTGAAGAGCACAAAAGTTGGTCCATTGTTCCCGTTCAGAAATACCGGCTTCGTAAAGGGTACTTGTTCGATCACTATTGCCCCTGGATTGTTCCCGGTTTATTTTCTTTAGAGTACGCACGAGCACGCTTATTTTGGCTGATTACAAATAAATTACACATACACCCGGAAGTGGGAGACGACTGTGTTTAGCTATTAATTTGTTCAAATTTCCGGTCATTTTGTGCTTTTTAGGGTCAACATTTCCACGGATGTAAGCATGAGCTGTGCACCGTTTTTAGAATCGAGCTAGTAGGGATGCTAAGACATCAAAGTTTTCATATATGCAAGGATTTCGTGTCACAGAGGACTGTAAGTATACATAAATTCTTGACTTTGTGGCACATATGGTGGACAGTGGATCCCGGTTTTTGAATGAACTGCCGCTCTGGCTTCAGGGAGAGGAGATAGTAGGGGCTATCGTAGCGGAAAAAACCAGAGCAGCCTCGGGCTAACTTACAGACCTGTATGACCAGCAATCGAAATAGCGGTTGTCCGTTCACCCGGGACAACCAAATTGAGCACCAAGCACCGGACGACCAAAAATGATACTACAGTTGACCGTCGGACAACCGTAAAATGACAGAATACAGTTTAAATGAAGTAAATCTGTTACCTGGTTCTTGCAAAATTCCAATTTCTAGCTTGAGATAAGTTGACCAGTTCCAACGCAAAAAGATTGCAACCTAAACCCATTGACCCGTGTACAGAGATCGAAAATGCTAATTAATTAGCGCTAATGATCCCCGCTAATGACAATACAAATTTACCGCGCCCATTGTGACGCAAGAGGTTCAACAAACTTCAGGACTGCTCGGTCCCTTTGCCTGTGACGTCACCAACCTTGGCTGGGTCAATACGCCTGCACGATGCGATTCTGAACCTTGGAAATCTGTGTGCTTAAGTGTCCTAAGTTCAAAATAAGGTCGAGATGCACTGACCTGTATAGAGGTCAGTGCCGAGATGTAGTGCTCGATTTACTTGGGTGCACACATGCACAGGTGCATGTGGATTTTCTTCTGTGCATGTAGCTCTGAAAACCTACTGTACATGCACACTGCATGTAGGGCAGAACCAAAGTTAAGTCAATTTTAGCTCCTGGGACACAAAGTAATACCAAATAGAATGTGTTCTAGTTGATATTTTGCATGTTTGATGATATTGTATGAATGGCATAGCAGTAGCCTACAACCTATCAGTTGAACTGTTGTATTGTTAATCTGCATGCAACATTGATTTCGTGCATGTAAAATTTTTGTTCCACATGCACTGGTGCATGTAAATTTTATTTGGTAAATCGAGCACTGCCGAGATGTCGATTGATTGTCCCCGCCGAATGAGTTTGGAACAGGGACTATGAAATGAGCAGCGGAAGGTGTATTGCATTGGTTTTCAGCGTTCCCTATACAAAATTACATACCCGAGTTTCCACGCTTATTTGAATCACTTCCATCCATCCATCCATCCATCCATCCATCCATCCATCCATCCATCCATCCAAATGAACGCAACATCCCAAAATCAGGTACATGTAAATAAAGTGTGATTTTGTAAGATTCGGTGATTTAAGAAGTTAATTCTATGCTGTGAGCTATTGTGAGATTCATTGGTTTCTTCATCAAGGACGGCATCCATGATTTTGTGAGATTCAGCGAAGTTTGATAGATACCCTTCTCTGTATGGTTTTGTGAGATTCAGTGGTCCTCCTGGGAAAGTGTCTTTGTAGGGTTAGTGTGTTAGCCAAATTTCAGATATTTATCATTAAGTGCATAATTCTTGCACAAGTCCGCTGTGCTACCCATGGCACTCAATAACCTTGCAAGTACCGCTCCAGTACAGTACATTCAAACACACACAGACACAAGAGTTTCTGTCGTAGCATGTTTTGTTAATTATTTTTTACTGTTTGCTTTCACTTGATAGGTGGAATAAATTACTCTTGAAGTAAAATGTAATTAGTATAATTAGTCAACAAGAGCATTATGCATCAAATTTACAATGCCCATCACTTCAGTCAACACAATTGAGCTGAAAGCCAATGATGCATGTCAATTAGCACATTATTGATTACCAGAACAGGAATTGAGAAATGGAGCCATTCTCTATATAGTTTTAGATTTGAAGTGTTCATTGCATTCCTAGCAGTGTGCACCAGAACACCTGCCTCTCTCTGGGAAAAGATCAAAATTAAGTCTAATTTATCCTTGTTCTCTAAAGAGAATTACAGGGCTAGAATTTCGGTGAGAATCGATTCTCGCAAAGATTCTCGTAAATTGATTGCGTGAATCAACGTTGATTCTCGTAAACTTTAGAACTTAACACAATAGTGAATTAGATGATTCCCGCAAAATTATTTTTTGAGAATTTAGACTGATTCTCACACTCTCTAACGAAATTCTACCCCTGAATTATGTAGTTTCTACAAGGGCGTCAGCTCTGGAGAGCTTGGCGGCCATCCAGCACATGCTGCCTTGTATGTTGGGCATGGTTGCCCAAAGGCTAGGCCCACCGCCGAAAACTGTGGATTGGCGTCAGGAAGGGCATCCGGTCAATTATCTTTTGCTCCAATAAATCCTCTCACAGCAGTATTGCTGAGTGTGAGGTGTATCCGGCCACCCCCGTTGACGGGGACAAAACCGGATTTAAAACTTTGGTTTTACTACTACTTACTACTACTACTTCTCTACCTTGTACCAGTTTTTTTTTTTTATGAAAGTGAGCAAGCACGAATTATTTTTTGTATGTCAATTTGGAGTTAGTTACTAGCCCCAACACAACCAATTACCACAGGATACCACACATGGCAATTTTGTGGTAAATTGTGGTAATTGGATGTTCAACACATCAGCCATCAGTCACTGTGATATTCTGTGGTACTGAGTTGTTTGATTGTGCACATCAGTTGTGGTACCTTGTGGTAATTGGTAGTGTACCATCCTAGGGCCTGTGATAATGTGTGGTATGTAGTAATTGCTTGCAAAACATAGTGAATGTTGTTAGGGCAAAAGGCTTGTTCAGACGATGGTCAGTATAAGCAAGGGACTAGTGGCAATTTCACTAACCTCGTGGCTATAAACTTTGAGTTAACAGCCATCTGAACTCTCATGAGGCTAACTAACGTAGAGTCTAAAGCTGGAATCTTAACTGTGAAAATGCAGTGGTTAACTACTTCTAAAACCCTTCAGAGCAGTTCTGACGATAATGTCGCCCAACATCCGAAATCCAAAATGCCAGGTCTTGTTGCAAATGTCCACTTTTAGAACCACAAAAGGGAATCTTTTTTATTCCAAAAAACTGAAGTTCTTTTGACTTCAAAACTATTTCTGTGCTTAGCATTCACCTTGGAATACAAGTGGAGGAGTGGTCAGGTTTCCCAACAGCTCTCAAGTGGCCTCA
Organism: Ophioderma brevispina; assembly: GCA_023653785.1. Taxonomy (NCBI): domain Eukaryota; kingdom Metazoa; phylum Echinodermata; class Ophiuroidea; order Amphilepidida; family Ophiodermatidae; genus Ophioderma; species Ophioderma brevispina. The sequence continues at coordinate 70,146 of JAMKCH010000440.1, read as the reverse complement.
AAATGCCAGGATGTGCAAAATGGTGCAGCAGCTGCATTCATCCAAATTTGGACAAATGGGTCTACCAAAAATCGCATAACCAGGGGTTCTCAATAGCAGCCCGCTCTCCAAATCCGCCCGCCAACCATTTGAGTTTGGCCCTCGACTTGTCCTCTTAATATAAAGGGAAACCTAATAATTCTGGTTGCATTTAGTCCGCAAGTAGGGAACTTTCCGGATGTTTGGCCTTCTCTGGCCCCGTAATCAGCAAATATAAGTGGAGAACCCCTGCCATATACACCGAGTTATATTTTCTGTGAAATAGGCCAAACCTAGGGCCCGGGAGAAATCCATGTTTAGAAAACCATTCCGCGCGCGGATTTTCGGCATCTGCGTTTTCCCCCCCTCCCGCGCACCAGTAAATGTTCCGCGCCAAATCCTCGCTGAAAATGTGCCGAATCGGCGCAATAACGCACCTAAAGGGTCTGGTAGACAACCAATTTACATCTCTACTAAGTGTAAATAAATCAATCGCTCATGATTGATGAAAATATGGTAAATTGTCGCCTATAATCTGTGATCCGCCAATAATTCCCTACTCCCCTACTCGAACCTCTTTTAAAACCATGAATACAAGACCCCAAATATACCGCAAGAGTGCCAATCATATCAGCACAGCGACAGCTCTGTCTGGCCAATTGTTTAGTCGCTTTATGTTCTTTCCCTTTCCCGATTGAGTATTTACCATAAAGCAACACCCTCACCCCCCCCTTAATTAAATGGATCAATTCAATCCAAACCTTTACAGTAAAATACCACACATTCCCATTTCAATTGATAAAAAATCTCTCGGACACCCATAATCCTGTGTTCTACCTGGGGTGCTCCTTGGCCTTAGAAAGGACCCATGGCAAATCAGCTTTATTTCAGGGGGCAAGGGGGGGGGCACATAATATTTTTCGGGGGGGGGGGGGGGTGGGGGGGGGGACAAGTCAATTTGTTAGTATGTATAGGCCTATGTGTTTTCAGTGTAAATTGGCACATGTGCGTAATCACTATTTTTTCGGGGGGGGGGGGGGCAGATGGGGGGGGCGCAATATGGGGGGGGCAACTGCCCCCCCACCTCTTGAGTACGCCACTGAAAAGACCTGAGAAGCTAGCTCTGTATGTTATGGTTGGGTTCTGTGTTGTCAATTTTGCAACCAACCATCAACACACTTAAATTACTATGCACTCAATGCAAGTGCATAATAACTTTATAACCAATCACCATGGCTTATACACTTTTAAACCAACTGAACTTATCCCTTTTAAACAAAGCTGTATTTTTAGTAACAATGCATGGAATTTCCGTTGTTTGACTATATTACCCAGAACTTTTGTCGTTGATACTACCTATAGATTTTAACGTAAGCCATGAAACACGTATGTTTATTGAATGCATTGCTTTCAAAACTGTGGTCAAAAAGAACGCTTTTCATCACTAACACTTGGTGTCTCAGGCCTATTATGGCTAAAAAGAGATGGAACCAATTCATTTTCCCAGGCTACGCCTTTTTTTGTTTTTCCCCTTCAATGTTGATACCCATGCAATTTGGTGCACTCTTGTATTTCAACAATTTTGATTTTTTTTTGTGGTAAAACTTCCTCCCTGAGAAAACAATTTAAATCCAAGAACCTTGATATTTTTCTTGTCTCAGATGCCTCATACAAATTACCATTCTGTGCGCCGTTGCTTTTCACAATTGTTAGGCCAAAAAATGTTGCTTTGGTGATGCATACTGCAAAACTAAGAATTTATAAATTTTAAGATTCCCACAAATCTGCAAGCGAATTTTTGTGAGAATGGATTCTTCTAATAAATGCCCTCCCTGCTTTAATTTGTGAACCTCTCAAATAAATAAACCGCATGTTTTTTTATGGAAAAAAAAATTGGCTAAAATGGGGCATTTACCATGCAGTTGTAATTCCCAATTATGAGTCATGTTTCGTGCAAAAGGATCTGTTTACACCAATCTGTGAGTAAACAAGGCATAATCTGGTATCTCCAATTCCACCAAGCTGACCTTCAGAGTCTGTGTAGAGAGCACCCTAGATCTGAGACCTGGACCATGAAGAAAGAGCTACAACAGTAGAATGGATTATCACCTACATGTACCCCAGGAATATTTATAATGAGTACAAAACATTTCCTGCATGAGCACAATCCCAATATGGAGCTACCCCTCCAATTTCATCCTCTGTTGCCCATTGCCAAGCATGCTTGCTGGTCACTTGTCAATATGTCGAATATCAATAGTCTGGATTTCAGAATCCTACATTCTGCCTCTAATGACAGCTACAGATGACCTATGAATATCAACTTGAAAATTTTAACCAGTCACTAAAATCAGTGCTCATGCTGACCACAAGTTTCAGGACAAGAAGTGTCCAAACGTGGTAGAGACTAAGTGGCACTCAAGCTCATTTGTTCCCCATTCAGAAGTCACCATTTGGGCTACCAATGCAAGGTATGGCAACTCGCAGTATGGCAACGCTATGGGTGGGCATCCATTGTACACAGCAATCAAACTAATAACTTAGCCAGAAACATTATGTGGAAATACAATGTTTGGTGTTTTAACCAACAACGCATGGCTATTGCCGTTATTGACCACATTATGTCACCACATGTAATCATGCAAGCTGCCAATAGTGCCGGGTACCTTAACCCACATAACCACTTCCAACTGCAACAAAGCACCAACATTTTGTCCCCACCAACTTGAAATGTGGGACTATAAAAGGGCCAGGGGTTCCGTCTGCATGTCCTTCTTTGAGAAAATGTTTTCCAAAATGTTTAACCCTTGAATTTCTCTGATAAAAATTTAATCATCGTCTGTCGCGAAGCTGAATTAAGGGGGTAGTCTTGTGTAGTTAAGTTGTCACTTCTTATTAGATCGCATCATTCGGCCCTGAGACATATTTTATGCATCGCTTAAAATACAAGTTTGCCTTGTTTCTTTAGCTCCCCCTCCTTGAACAATGAGAAACAGTCCCTTGATTTGTAAAAAGGCACACATAGTAAGCAAGTTGTCCTAAGGTAGACTTTGTTAAGACGGGCCTCAACAGGGCCGCCGGAGGCATGTGTTTCAAGAGCAAAGCCCTTAGTGGGGGACTGTTCCTGCACAGACCTCATTTGAGTGTGCAAATCGGGCTAAAATGTTAAATTTTTGGTAACATTTACTTAATTCATTGATAATTACAAAAAATTAATGGAAGCACTTTCCACACACCCCCCCCCTTTCAGTCATGGCCCCCAGCTTTGGATTCAAGGTTCACGAGGGTACAATTTTTAAAAATGTTCTGATTGTGTTGAAAAGGCACACCATGATTTTTGTCTGGTTACAGTATTCCAAAAGGTATGTTTATACTACCTATGGCTTATTTTTGGATATAGAATTATGGGGTAACAACTTAAAAATGGTTAAAAAATCATTTTGGTTTGTACAGGGGTCAAAATTTTTTAAAGTTAATTGCTCCAATTTTTGTAAAACTTGGTTCATTTGTTGTTCAGTCGCTCATGAATGAAATATCGGAATAGTTTTGACTATCTTAATTTTGGTTATTACAAAAATGGCGAATCAATTAAACAGCTATTGGCAACTATTGGACTCTATTGACCTGTGACCGGTTAAAGTAGTATTTTGTTCGATACCGTGAACCTAAGCATAACAGATAAGGCAAACTATCTTATTTCTCCTTTAAGCTAGGTAAACAATTTGCATCCACATATTACCTGAATCAAAGCAAACTTTGAGACCCATGTACACACCAAAAAGGATTTTGGACGTTGTCACTATTTTTACAGGTTTTTTACCCATAACGCCGAAAACTATAAAGCCATAGATAGTGTAAACTATACCTTTTTGGAATCCTGTAACCAGACAAACATCATGGTGTCTTTTCAACATTATCAATCTTTTGGGGGGAAGGGGTGTGTTTTCCGATACAGCGATACTATCGGATCCTAAATATCCTACGCATGATAATGATAAAATGGATGATTGGGCCCAATCTTTATTGGTCTCGCTATGAGTTTTAAAATATTGGGCTCGACTGTATCTCGCCCATATTTTGCAAATCTTAACTCGACCAATAAATTTTGGGCTGAATAATCCAATTTTATTACACAATCGTATCATTTAAAAATGTTGACCCGTATAACCTTGAAACCAAGCTGGGGTCCATTAGTGGGTTGGCAAGTCTTCCATCAATTTATGGATTATCAATGCCTAAAGTACTTGTGTGGCAAAAATTCACATTTTATCGGGAAGCGCACCCTCTTCAACTACAGTCCCCTGCTACCTTGGCTGGTGGAGCGAGGCAATCTTAGCGCATATAGGGATAATTCTGTGCAAGCATAATGTCGTATTGTGTGGTCATCATAATGGGATATTGTACCTACTAATTGATTGCTCATGCCCTACATTACCTGTCAACTGAACCCTTTCGTTAACCACAATACGAATGTCCGACAGTAACATAAAAACGGATGCCGCCAGACGGTAGTATCCCATTGTTTGACCCCAATGCATTCACATGGCACCCCGTAATAGTATTGCCCAATCATTCCCAGGAATTATGGAGATTATCTGGAAAGAAAAGAAAAACAAAACACACAAAATAAATGCGGAGAAAGGCGATGCACGAGAGACTCCCCACGAGAGGGTTGCTAAACACATCGTACACAGGTAGCAAAATAAAAATTTAAGCGCAACACCTTGATGAAAGGATACTTACGGGTGGAGGGGCAGTACCATGCATGTTTTTTCCTCACTTTATCTTATTCAGTGCTCGCCAAGTTTCTCCAAGCTTCTTATAATAATTGTGGTACAGTTTACAAAGATATCAAAGCACTGTTTTGATGGTCACTCAGAGGGCTATATTATGTTGGGTCCTTGTAATGGAGCCAATCAGACAGATGTATCAATAGCTGTAGGCCCAGGGGTTAAGTTACCTGTTTTTAGGGGAATAAACTACAGAATATTTTTGTGCTTGTGTATTTCCTCATTGCCCAATCTAATATAAAAATTCCTGATTTGATTGCGGCATAAGCAAGACACAAGATTATTATTTTTGACACATAACTTATAGGCGTAGGTTGAAAGTCAACCCTGCCCGGATTAGATAGAGTTACAGATATCATAACAACAACTTTAGTGTCGAGCAAGCTAATTTGTCCCATTTTTTTTTAAGGGAGAAATTAGTAGAAATTAGTATAGTAAAATAAATCTTGCCACATATAATCCTTCTACAACTACTTGCTGAAGAAGAGGGATTGTCTTTGTTCATTGGGGCTGCAAGAAGATGGCTTTTTCCCTATTTGCGGAAATTTCTTGCAGTGAAATGGAAAAAATTTTTAGCGTGATTTCTGGTTTTACAGGTCACCGAATCAAATGTATACTTTGTCAATTACAGAGTTAGCTCAACCGCTAAAGAATTTAGCTCAGTAACTGTTTCACACCTCATTGTTCCTTCTATTCAAAACAAATTTCACTTTAGTCTGACTTGGGGGACTTTTTTGTGTTCAATAAACGATTAAGTGATTCCTTCCTGTTTGAGTGGGAGATATTCAGCAGAGTGGTTGTAATTATTTTGACTCTAAATAAATATTTTTAATTTGATTCAGGGATTTGAATTTCTTGTAGAATACCCTAGTTAATTCAGTCGACAATCCCTGGGGTTTTTAGAATAAAGGCCGCACACACACGTTTACTTAAACTAACGACCTGACTTATTGCTTCCCGCATTGTGGACGGCGTGGCAGTATTACCAAGGGTTGGTAATGCATGCCCAGAGGCTGTTTTGAACTAATCCCTCCCACACATGCATTGGAGTGTGCTAATCATTTACATCGTACTTAGAGGGATAAAAAGTGTTCAAGTGAAGTTTAAGAACCACAAGACCTTTCATGATCATCTAAAATTACCTAAGTACCTATGGGTCGCGTTTTTTCTCGTTTCTGCGTCCAGGACGCCGATTTTGGAAAATTAGTCTACATGTAATTATGGGACTCACACTGAATTTCACAACGGAGGGGGTATTGGGGGTCCAAAAAATCGAACTGAGCGAATGCAACCACCGTCGGTGTGGAATGTGGATTTGAAAACCTCCCAACTTCTTACTGGAGATCAAAAATGTGTACCGGATTCACAAACTAATATTTTTTAAAGGCGCAAGTTTGTCCAGCTGTTTATCTTTGCCGCACCTGTCAGATATCCATCACATTTCTCCATTCATAAAACTGACTGCCCTTTGAAGTGCCGATGAACTGGGTTCGGCCCATCAAAAATTCATTTACTGACCATTAATTTCCATAAAATACAGCTTAACAATCGGCAAACAGAAAACCATTTCTGAAACACATTAATGACATACTAAGGAGTCTGTCCAGTCTGGCATCAGTGGCATGCTAGGGACGTCCAAATGGCCGACCGACATATTAGTGTAGACTTGAATCCTTCGTCGTTCACTATACGCACTGCCCCTGCGGGGTGCTATGTGACGACTGAAAAAAGATCGTTTCGAATAGGGGAGCTCTCCCTGTGGCTCAGAATAATTCACCGCCCCCACTTAGCGCGTAGCACTGTTGCGCTCGCTATTAACAGACTTTGCGCGCATTAAATAGCGTGAACTTACGCTCTCATAAGCGGATGAATGTTTTTTGTTTTGTGAAGCTCAGTTACATGGGGTTTGTCGTTTTGGTGTTTTTTTGTTTGTTTTTTTTAGAGACCTAATTGAATGTTACAGTCCAATCTTGTTTCTGATCTCTGATAGTCGTTTTCATTTATTATAATTAAATTTATTCTGTGTTCATGTTGTGTGTTCATTTCCCTTTCTATTTAAAACTTATTTAGTTTTTAGTTTTAATCAGTTATATCAGTTTGTTATTTGAGTTATTTTTTATTTATTGATATTCAGTTATTTAGATTATTGAATGCCGTTATTTATAAAGTTTTATGCAGATTTTATTTTAGGTATTAGTTATTTTTTAATTAGTTGTGATAGTTCTAGAGTTTTACTCAGTAGTTTTTTTTCTGTATTACGATTTTGCATTGATTTTGGTTTGTTTATAAGTAAATTAATTAACGCAAAAATAATAACGACAGGCTCAAAAAATTGTAGTACAAATCACTTTGTGGGTACTTTTTTTTGGAGGGGAACCGTCGACCGTCCCCATCTCCCCCTCTCCATAACGAGGTCGGGCCCACCCCAAACACAACATCTTGTGTCCCTAAAATATGGATGTTTTTAGTGATGTTTTGAAATTTTCACTTTCCCATACTAGTCTTTTTGCCACGTCTACAAGTTACATACTGTATAAATTGGGTTGTGATAAGGCCGAGAAAAAAAGTTCTTCTCAGTCAGCTTCCCGAGGCCGCTCGCATAGGTGTAAACAATTCACATTTTACCACATTCTTTTTAAAAAAGCTAAGTCTTAGTTCAATTCAAGAGATTTATTTTATGACTTTTTTACTGATCACGAAAAAAAAATTAGTTCTTGGCAGGTAAATCGAATTGTGCACATAAGAGACTACAGGCACACATAAAACGCAACTTTTTTATGTGAGTCGGGAGAAGATGCTGTATGTCACGAAATGCCCCTTTAAAGTACCATATATACTTCGCCCTGGACCTCAGATTTTTACCAGTGGTAATCAACATTTTGGTGTCGGGTCAGAAAAAGCTACTATTTTTCCTCATAACCTTGTATATGTAGTCTTAGAGGGCAACAGATTTCGGTTGCCTGTTATTAGCCTTTAGAAACTGATTTTCGCATTTGGTCCTGTCACAAATATTTACAATGTACACATGAGTTAACAAGATTATAAAACGGTTGAAATACGGGGGTGACCACTTTACAAATGGAAAGGCCTATTGGGGTCAAGGTCATTCAATCTGATGCAATAATTTTGTAAGTAAATTGGGACCACCACCACCCCTTTTAAAATGATTTATTTTTGAACATTCTTCAGGAGCTTGAAGTTACCGGTGTCGAGTAATAGTAGTAACGTGACTCCTGAGAAGCTTCACAGAATGGATTATTTTTTACAAACCTGTAATACTATTTAAGCCTATATAACATAATATGATACCAAACACATGAAGGCTATGCCTTCCATTTTAACCATAGCCTATGCTGACTACCAAATTCGGTTTGTTCCCTAGGCATATGAAACTTGACCTCGGCCCACTGTACCTTACCCGAAAATGGATGTTGACTGCTTGCATGTGAGTCTAATAAACCTAATTTCTCATTTGCTAATTTTACATTGTGAAAAATAATGTTTCATGGTCAGGATAAATTGGTTTTTTTTTTATGTAGCCTAGTTCCATGTGGCCCAAACAAGTTTCACAAGACTCAAACACCGCTATCTTTTCATACTACAGGGCAATAGTGGCCCTATGCTATAGCCTTAGACATATACTACTATGTTACTAGCCAATAGGCATTATTGTTTGGTTTATCACCATTTTGCAGCTAGCCTATTTTTGCATGTTTGTTTGGACCTATAAACCAGGCTTAAATCAGACCTGTAATTGGCAGTGCCATCTTCCTGTGACGTAGGCCGTGCCATAGTCCTGCATAGGCAGTGTCATATGCCTAATCATGCATGCATGCAGTTGTACATATCACTACATGTGTACAACAACATGTTGATGCGAATTAAGCCTAGACTAGTTTCGCTATTGGCTAGAGTTGGTGCTCACAGGGGCAGCCTCCGACTCGATAGCTACAACTATGTTCACCCCAGGCTAGGATCTATACTGGTAGCTATAACGTATACCCCTATCACTGCTGATACTGGCAAACCCTTGCCTAGCCTAGGCACGTTTCTAGCCTGGGTCTATATAGTCTCAGAATAGGGCCTGCTAAAGATGTTAAAATGTAAAACTAAAGTAACAAAAGACAGTGCTACAATGGCTACATTAAAAGATAACTGCATATAGCAGCAGGAGCGTGAATTGCACATCACTAAAATCATATCGCTGTATTAGAATTCCATTTTTAATTTTATTAGGCCCCTACAAACGAATATAACATCACCTGTGTCATAAAGGATAACTGAACTGAACCCCCGATCAAACCCAATCCCAGACACGTTTTTGTGCATCTGTATCATGCATGCATGTACAACTGCAAGATATTAAAAAAGAGTGTCCCTACCTTAATAAATTAAGTTGTTAATCTCACTGTCATGCATTCCCCTTGCTTTATTATGGAATACGGTTGTGGCTGGGGGGCGTTCCTAATCTAGGCTAGGACAAGTAGCAGGCAAGGTATGGCTAGGAGGCCCCCACTACGCCTAGTCCTTTACTAAACTTTACAGTCTAGCCTTCTTAATCTTAGCCTAGGCTTAACCTTAGGCCAGCATGCACTTAGCCAGTTTACTTAGGCGAATGCCTAAAAATTACTTCCATTTGACGAAGGCAAACAATCAATCGCATCTTGACTCTTCACCCTTCAAGGTTGACAGATGAAGACTAATCATCATAATCATACTACTAGACATGATAGAGAATGAGTTTTGGTTTCTTCTCCCAGTCCCACATTCTAGCATTAAATTAAACATGCTTGTTCCATGACCAGCAGGATAATTCAAACACAAACATTACTAAAATACACGTCAAGGTGCGGCGTATCCATTCCACGAAAACAACTTCCTTCATGTATCCTGCTTGTTTACTTTTTCGGCCAATGCCAAGTCATGCCAGGCCAATGCTTTGCCAGGCCCCCACTCTTTGCCAGTCCCAATGAGGTGACCCTGGTGGCCAACATCCCGCCGCGCCCATGATATCGTCATTATTATTCATGAGGAGGACTTCGCTACTGCGCATGAATTTTTGCCTCAAATCTGAGGCGAAAGTGCTCCCCGGTTTTGGCCGTATATTTTCTCAGTCCCCGTGAGCAGGGGCCGTAAAGAAATATGTGGGTAATAAGGGCGCCTCGAACGGCGTACTAGGGACTCATCTAATATTAGTGTGTTGACGCAAAACTTCCTTCCTTCCTCAAGAATTTCACCCTTTTAAACTTTCAAAAAATGCAAAACCCTGTGATTTGTTAGTACCCGGAATGTGTTTTTATGTTGATTAATGTGCAATTTCGAATAATTTCTCAGAGTAAAACTATTTTTCTTTCTTTCTCGGCGATGTATTTCCTAGTCTAGGCTTATCTTTTACCGAATGATAATTGCAGTACATGGGCAGCCGGTGTGAACCCTTTTGGTCTGCTACCCAGACCTCAAAAATGTGTAGGAAACTTTGGATGCAAAGGTGAGAAATGGCAAACTTGAATAAATATTCAAAAATATTTAGTGAAACTTGTCTTGGTAACAAGTTAGTCCTTCGTTTGCCATCTTTTCTTTGCTTTAACAGTGTTTCTGTTTGCATTGAGTGGGGGGTCTCTCATCCTTGATTTTTGTTTTTGTCAATATTTTGGAGATTGATTGACAAGTCAATAAGTCCTTTTTGGATTGAAGGTGAATTAACTTAAAGGTGCACTCCCACACTGCCCATATCTTCATTGAGTGATTAGTACACTTCTGATCATTACGTGGAGCTATAGGAAGTATGCCATGGTTCGAGAATCAACATTTTTGACCACTTAATTTAATCACATTTGGACCCCTTGTTTTCTGGTTTGGACCTCCTTGGTTTTCAGACGAAAGGTGGGGTTAAGGGGTCCAATTCTCTTCCACTGGACCCCTTACTTTTACCATGACAGCGCTAGCCCCTGCTAAGTACTATCTTTGTGGGCTAGAATGAGTTTTAAAGTCAGGGTTTTTAGTGTTAAGAATAGGTTTTTTGTGGAATCACATGACCTTATTGAGGTGGAATTTCCAACTGAACTAGTGCATTGTGGTTTTGACTCCCGTCTGGATGTTTCATCCAGGTTTATTATTGATTTTGTCAGCTTGCCTAACAAAACACTGACTGCCTATTAAGTGCATTTCCTTTACCATAAATTATGCCTAATTATGATCAATAAATATTTGAACACTTTGGCTTGCTGTCAAAGGCTGTGTGTTGTGTGATTCTTACAACATGGTTCATTTGGGTTAGGGTGCATACATCATGGCTACTTGTTCCGGTGGTTTAAAGGCTCACTCAGAGATTTTCCTGATTATGGTGTGTGTGTGCATCTTTTCATTAGGGACATTACTGGCATTGATTGCATACCCTATTCAGATTTTTTTGGTAAAAGGTCTGCTGTAATAATATTTATGAATTAGGTTAATGTCTGCATATTTTAAGTTTTCTTGTGCATTGGTATTAGTGCAGCTAGCATTAGTTTGTGGACCCAGACTCATAATGGCATGCACCCTGCAGGGTTTTGCCATATATTGTGCATCATCAACTAGTGCGAGTGTCATGTATTTTTTTTGCCATGTCTAAAAGCTAATATTGCAGCCTTAACTCTCTACTCGTCAAATTGATTACATTCGGTATTGGAAGGTATGTGGTTTATTTTGGTGAACACCATTTGTTTGATGTAGATGAAGCTTCTTGTGCTGAATAAAATGGGCAATGCTTATTTTGGTTATGACTTGGTCCTATTTGCCCAAAATAAAAAAAAATGCCTAAAAACTTTAGCAAAACAGCTATCACAGAGACTGACTGTTTAAGGAAGTGAGATAGATCGCTCCCCTACAGCTCTCCTTAAGCACTTTATAGGAAAGTGATTTAAAGCTCTCCTTGGATCAATCTGTCCTTTGGTTACGCATTGGTACATTCCAGAACCAGCTCTCCTAAAAGACTCCCCGGAATACGACAGGAGATCTTTTTTCCGGCCCACCTTATTTTCAAAGTCATTCCCTGCTATCAGCTTGATGCTTTTGAGGGAGCCACTTTGCAACTAAATTTTAATTTTTTTTCTGTGCCTGATAACTACAAAGGTCAAAAATTCACTATTTTTTTTGAGACATTATAGTAAATGATTGTAATAGGATATGCATGTAGGTTATGAATGAAACCTTTTTTTTTTTTGGTCCTTAATTTGTTGTTTTCCCCAACATCATCATCTTTGATGGACTGGGACAATGGTAGAAATGAGCCATGGCACTTAATTATCTTTGGATGGTATTATAAGGCAGGTAACAAAGCCTTGGAATTTATGGATTCTTTCTCACAATTTAAAAAAATAGTTTTCATGGTCATTGTGGAAGCCCATTTCTGGAAAAATAATTTATGCATTTTCCAAAAAAGATACCTGTGTTTCCCCACATCATAAGTTGGGGGAAATTTTTTTACACTACAGTATTAAAGGTTCACTTCTCGTGATTCAGCACCTTCTGTTTATTCCTTGATCACTAGATATCCTTGAGAAAGCTATTCTCAAAATTTGAGCTGTCCGATCTTGCTGTTTTGTGTTATGACAATTACTCTTCCCACGGCCCCATAGGTTACTGTCTGTAATTCCCGTCCGTTTACGGACAGAAAATACAAAATTGTTATTTCTTTAGCAGATTCGACTGATTTGCACGTAAGATTGGGCACACATGGATTACTAAGCCTAACGTTCAGATGATAAAAATCTCAACATTTTTAGGTAAGTTCGGGGGACGAGGCTGTGGATCACGAATGCCTCCTTGAAAGACTCTTTTTTTATAATAGCCTGGGGTAAACCTCCAACAGTGTTCATACAATGCTTTCTCATATGCCCCATGGCCAGGGCACTTGAAACAGCCAGTCCTGGGTTCCTTTACTCTATTCAAAGCTGCGATTACATATACAGGTGTGGATTCTCCATGTACATGAGACTAGTGACTTAACGTCCTCTCCAAAGACCGAGATATCTCATGGTTTTTATCAGTCTAAATGAACTGCAGGGAAGAGCAGAATTCCAGTTTAATCAATATGTTCTTATTTTTTATTCGGCGTTATCGGGAAGTTGGTGATATTGCTGTCGAATGGGCTCTACCTATGATGATGGAGTAGGACGTAGACACAAACCAAATCCAGAATTTAGTACCCAAATTAACTCCCAACAGGTGGCCCTGCCGCTACTTGAACCGGGGATCTCCTGCACCAAAAGTGAATGCCTTAAACCAGTGGGCCACACCCTCCCTGTTTAGTAAATTTTTTATCCAGACACCTTGTCTCGCTCAAGACCACATCTTTTGCAAATTCAACTGTCACCAAAAGACCGTAGGGTGCCCTATCCTGCTGTTAAAAGACTTATTTCTGACTGCGAGGTGTTGAAAAGAAGGAACTACACAGCTGTATTAAATAATAGCAGTAATACCACATAATTATTGTTTGTTATATTATTTTAACTTCTTTCAATGCAGTTGGCTGAAAATGATATCTTTGATATAACAATTTTTTATATTTAAAATTAGGGACCCTTGAGACGCCAGAACACCAATGTTTTGCTCGAAGTGCTTAAATTTTGGTATCTGAAAAAACTTCTATTGTTCTCAATTACCCTGTGAAATCTACGAGCTAAAGTATAAGACAGATTTTTCCGTTTTGTAATTCTCAAATTCCGTTTTTGTAGAAACTGCTCCTTTTAGTTTTTTCATGTTTTCTAATTTAACTCTATGTTTCACTATAGTCCTATCATGGATTTTTTTTTTATTCTGAAATTTGAATGATTTAAACATAAAGTTTAACACATCTTATCTAAAACAATAACTTAAACTCTAAATTTTGGGTTTTACATCTGTTAGAAAACCGACAAATAATTCAGTTTTCCGGTAGAACAGAAAAATTATGTCTCTAATTAAAGGATGGTTTGGTTTGCAAGTACATGATCAAAATGTACTTCATTTTTGGTTGACCAATATTAGCTTAACACAGTACTCCTATATGGGGCCACTTAAAATTGCGTTTTAAGCTCTCACATATAACCGAATGAATATCGGCGTGACACTTTACAGATGGTTGTTTTGGGGTTAAGGCCCTTCTATCAAGATGAAACTTTTATCTACTTAAATCAGACCATCCCCCTTTTAAATTATCACAGCCAATACAGGTAAAAGTATTTTTTCACTCTCGCTATGTGCTAGTGTATATTCATGATGGACGAGTCTCGATTCGTACGTTGACGACTATCAGGGGCTTCATTTTTGATCGTACGTCGATGAATTTTTGGTAGTGGGTAGGATGGAAGTGGGACAAGTCTCCATAGAGCAATTTCCCGAATCGGGTGTTTTTTGGCCGCTCTGAGTGGTTTTCGGGCTGTGGATTTTTTAGAATTGGAGGGAATTTGGAGGGAAATTGGTAATATGCCGTGAAGTTCGACTATGCGCCCTGCATTTTAGATTACGCCGGCCGAGGTCTTGGCATTTGGTAAAGAATTCTCGTTGTGTTCTCCTCTGGTTCTATTAGTCCTCGTTCGTGTCATGTTTCCCTTTACGTGGGTCTGCCTATCATGAATTGGTGTTTTGTAAGCTCCGTCTATTCAAGAGTATCACCGAAAATAGTAACATCGATGAGCCTCCCTGCTATATTACGGCGGTCCAGTAATTATTTCCCACGGTGTATCTGTTGTCACAGGCTTCGAAAGGTCCTGCAATATGATGGGCTCTGGCGAGCAAAAACATTTTCCCCACATGCTGCGGCACTAGCAAGCTAATTTAATATGCACTATCTTACTTTCTACACCGCCGTAGTAAGTAGGAGGGTTTGCACCAATCGTGATCTCGTTCATGCTGCCCTTTGGGCCGGTTCCAACCATGGCATGATGTAGATCATTTACAACATTACATGACCTCGTTGATAAAAAAATATGTTGCCCTGGCCGGCCTAGGCTATCTTGTATTGTTGCAGGAGTCCTTTACAGCTGTATGTCGTATGTACGGTTTGGCGGTGGTGAAACGTTCAAGTTTCAACCAATTTTAAGTCGTACATAGCTAGTATTGGAACAACAAATAGACATTTTGATAGGACGAAAACAATGTTCTGTATCACAAGGTTTGATAATTCACAGGCAAATACCGTCTGTATGCACGGAGGGCTGTCTTAGAACACCGTCACATTGCAGGAGTGCATATCCACATTGCTACAGTGAGTTGTCGCTATTCGTACTGGTAATGATATTTTGGGCATGTGCAAGAGTTAAAGCTTAAAATACAACAGGGATGGCATCAATGATGCCCGGGCGAGGATGGGGGCAGCTTCAACCAGTACTCTACAGATTGGATTGAATCATTGTTTGTAAATAATAAATTCATAGATTGTTTTCATGTAAACACACTCCTGCCCTTGTCCACGTTTATGAGGTTGTCACTAATGAACTTTTTTTGTGTCGTCTGGCAAGAATTGCATAAGGCACATAGGATTATTTATCGTATCGGTGGTATCTGTGTGTGTGTTGTTACCCCGATTTATTTGCTTCTTCACAGTGGTGCGACTTTTTGTTTGGTACTTTATCATTTTTCACTAGATTTTTTTTTACTATAGCCCTATAGCCGGGAGCGGCTGAGTCACATCGCGGTGAAAACAAAGGGGAAGCCCAGGGAAATCCCCGAATCGCGGGGATCACATGTATTTTGATTAATTGAACAGTTGGCTAAGGGAGGCTAATGATTGTTTGAATAGTTTAGGGAGTTTTCATTTCTTGGAGGGTGAGGTTTCATGGGTTTTGGTCTGTCTTGTCTTTAGTTCCTGGTGCAAATTGAAATTATGACCGGTGTCATGTGGAGAAATAAGGGGTGAGGCCTATTGTCAGAATTAAGATTTTGGGTGGCAGGGTCAGACATTTGGTACCAGGTTGTGGGTGTCATATGAATGGTGTAAGTTGCCAGGTGTTGAGTGTTAAGTGTCAGATCTTGGTGTCAGGTGACTATTTTGGGTGTTTGATTTCAGGTTGTTAGATGCTGTGTAAGATGTTGGATTTCATGGTGGGGGTCAAATGTTGGGTTGTCCCCTGTTTGGGTGTCGTGTGGGTGTCAATGTTGGGTGTCATGTGGCTGGCTGTGAATTTTGGGTTCAGGTGGCTGGTGTCCGTTATGCATCAAGGTTAGTGGTCAGTTTTGGATGTCCAAAATTTTGGGTGTTATTTGAGTGACACTGGCATGTTGGGGTCAGTGACGGGTGTCAGATGACGAGTGTCATGTGATGGGTGTCATGTTTGGTTGTCAGTGACAGTGTCATGATTGAGTGTCCCCTTGGGTGTCAGGTGACGGTGTCAGGTTGGGTGTAAGTTACAGTTGTCATGACGGGTGTCCATGTTTAGTGTCCCATGTTGTTGTCATGTGATGGTGCAGGTTGGGTGTAAGTTTACAGTGTCAGGATGATGGGTGTCCCATGTTGGGTGGCATGTGATGGGTGTCAGGTTGAGTGTCCCTGTTTGGTGTCAGTGACGTGGTCAGTTGGGTGTAAGTTTACATGTGTCGGTGACGGGTGTCCTGTTAGTGTCCACATGGGTGTCGGTGACGGTTTCCTGTTGGGTGTAAAGTTACAGGTGTAGGTCTGGGTGACATGTTGGGTGTCAGGTGAAGGTGCCATGTTGGGTGCCAGGTTTATTTGGTGTCATGTGATTGGTGTCAGGTTTTTATGTTGGGTGTCAGGTGATGGGTGTCATGGTGGGGGTGTCCATGTTGGGTGTCAGGTGACTTGTTCATTGGGTGTCAGGTGACGGGTGTCATGTTGGTGTCATGTGACGGGTGTCCTGTTGAGTGTCAGTGAAGGTGTCATGTTGAGTGTCAGGTGATGGTGTCATGATTGGGTGTCCGGGTGACGAGTGTCATGTTGGGTGTCCATTTATGGTGTCAGGTGAGGGGTGTCCATGTTGGGGGTGTCAGGGACTGGTTCAGTTGAGTGTTAGGTGTTATGTTGGGTGTCAGGTGGATCAGTGTCATTTTGAAGTGTCTGTGTCATGTTGGTGTCGGTTGAGTGTTAGAAGTTAAGATTCAGATGTTGGCTGTAGGATTTTGGTGTCAGGTTTTGGGTTAGTGTCTGGAGCCAGTTGTCTAGTGCCAGGACTCATTCTGGTGTCAGGTTCTGGTTCCTAGTTTCTGACTGTACATATTCACATTCTTAAATAAATGTGCATAGTATAAAGACACAAGATTCTGAAAACAAAATAATATAAAATGGATTTTTTTTCGCATACTCCCCAATCATTGGTCGTTCCTATGAGTTTTTAAAAATTGTGCAAGTCGCGTAAGCGACGAGCACAATTTTTTAAAAACTCATAGCTCGCCCAATTGGAGTATTGTGCTCAATCCATCCATTTAATTTTACCAATTTATGACCTGCGGCCGATTCAAACCAAAACAACTTCACTCTTCCATTTCTCAGTGAGAGGGCACGCAACCGTGCCTAGTTTTGATCATCACAACAAATGCTTAATTTGGCTTACTGTTTTTTGCGAAACAAAATTGCCCATTGGATTAGCACGCTTTTATTCCGTCGCATGCACAACGGCATTACTGAATAAAGCGTGTAATCCTATGGGGGTTCGTTTCTTTCGTTTTGTTTTCGTTTCGCAAATACAGTAAGCATGATTAATTAGGTCGCCCAGGGCAAATCTAATCTTCGGTGCGTGCATGACTTTATGCCCTGTGATTTCTGGATTTTTTCGGTTGCAACAATTTCAAAATTTGGTTATGCAGACATAGGCTAATGAGTATTGGTTTGTTCCTATGAAAAAAAATAGATATGCTTCCCTACACGGTTTTTTTACATCGGTTTATGAACACTTAAGTGCATAAGGGGCAAAAAACTGGTTTTTTGCATTAATTTCTGTTACCAACAGCGGGTATCCTGTAATTTTTGGCCCCTCCAAGCTTCCCGCCTCTGTGCTATTAAATTGTAAGCGAGGGGTACATGCCTCGTGATGCTTGCTCTCGTTTAACTCTTTAAAAATTGTCAGGCATTGATTGACTTAAAATATGAAATGGTGACCTTTTTGAGGGCATAATGTTTCTTTTAGCATGATGAATTGAAAATATTTAATGCATTAATCAAACGGAACATTTTACCATAAATTGATCAACTTTTGGGACAAAGCATGCACCTAAACAAAACCACTGCACTATTTCAATTCATTAAAATATGAAAAACAGACATTTGCATATATTCATAAAAATATGAAAGGCTGACATTTCACCAATATTTTGTCAAATTTATAGTGAGGGTTACTTACGCAAAGATGTTTTTTTTTTAAATTTATTGAAACCACCATGCAGTGATGATGTTTAGTACTACTAAAAATGGTTCCTCGTGTTATTTGTGTTAATCCATAATGGTGGGAAAGTCAAAAAATGGTTATGTAAAGTTAATACCATCATACCCATTATTATATGAGAATCAAATGAAGATGATTCACATGACTTGAATTAATGCAATGCTAAGATTTAAAATTTAGTATTATATACGGAAATATGTCCTCCACACCAACAGATGGCATAAACAGAGACAAATATGCAACATTAGTCATTGCTATATTTCGACTGTTCTCCAAATCTATCCTCAAATAAATGGTGTTTAACAGAATGAGAATGGAATAAAATGCTGAATTATGTAGTTGCCTCATTGGTTTATTTTTGGCTTTGACTCTGGGAGGAATAACCATGAAGATTCCTTTATAGCCTCAGTGAATAATTTCAGAATAAAAATTTTGAATTTTTCAGATTCTTTTTTCCGCCCATTAACATGAGAAAAAAAAGGGGTTTGTACTATTCTCATTGCATGACTGGTTAGGCAAAGCAGCACTGGTTAGATAATCAAGCAAGAATGGATTACAACCAGAGAAATTATCACACACTTGCACCAGGGAGAAATTTTGTAGTTGTTGCCCCCACCCTATGAATTTGGAAGCTCACGGAATAAACTGCAGTTGAAAGATGTCCGTGGCAGAATACTAAATTTTGGTGTCATTTTTTAGGTGGTTAAGTGTCTGGAGCCAGTTGTCTAGTGCCAGACCATTCTGGGTCAGGTATCTGGTTCCTAATTTCTGGCTGTACATATTTTAACATTCTTAAAAGTAAATGGTGCATAGTAAGAACGGACACAAATTCTGAAACACAAAATAAAAAAAATTGTTGTTTTTTTTTTCGCAATACTCCCAAATCATTGTTCCTTCCTAGGAGTTTTTAAAAAATTGTGCAAGTCGCGCAGCGTACGATCACCTTTTTTTAAAAACTCCTAGCTGCTCGACCAATTGAGTATGGTGCTCAAATCCATCCAATTTAATTTACCAATTGATGACCCTTCGGCCTAGAGCCTATTAAAAACCATAAACAACTTCAAATCCTTCCAGTTTCTCAAGTGAGCGGCACGCAACCGTGGCCTATTTTGACATCAACCCAATCGACGTATGGCTTACTCTGTATTTTGCGAAACAAAATGCCATTGGATTACAAAAACGCTTTATTTTTCCGTCATGCAGTCACAACGTGCATTAACGTAATCACGCTGTATCCTATGGGGGTTTTCTGTTTCGTTTCGTTTTGTTTCGTTTCGCAAAATACAGTAAGCCTGATTAATTAGGTAGGTCCCCAGGGCAAATCCTATTCTTCGGTGCGTGCATGACTTTATGCCCTGTGATTTCTGGGCTTTTTCGGCAACCAATTTCAAATTTGGATGCAGACAAGGCCCTCTGATAGTGGTTTTGTTCCTTGACAAACAAATAGATATGCTTTTCCCTAACATCGTTTTACAATCGGTTATTAACACTTAAGTGCCCTAGGGAAACTGGTTTTTTTGTCATTAATTTCTTTTACCAACATGAGTTAAATCCTCCTGTCATTTTTTGCCCCTCCTAATCTTTTTTTCCACGCCGCACCTGTGCTATAACTTGTAAGCGAGAGTTACATCATCGTTGATGCTCTCTTTCACTTTACCCTCTTAACATTTTCAGGCATTATTATTGACTTAAATATGAAATGGTTACCTTTTTGGCATAATCGTTCACTTTTTAGCATAGAATTGAAATATTACTTCATTCAATCAAATGCTGGAACATTTACCATAAATTTACAACGTGGGACCAATCATGCAACTAAACCAACCACTGCACTATTTCAATTCAATTCAAAAATGAAAACAGACATTTTGGCAATATATTCATAATATGAAGGCTGACCTGTCCACATATTTTGGTCAAATTTTATAGTGAAGTACTTACGCAAAGATGTTTTTTTTTTTTAAATTTCATTCCGACAAACCTCTCAGGTCTGATGATGTTAGTACCATACTAAAAATGGTCCTTGTTATTTGTGGTTATACTCCATAATGTGGAAAGTCAAAACTGGTTATGTAAATCTGTTACATACATCCTACCCATTATTATAGTGAGAATCAAATGCAGATGATTCATATGACCTTGAAATTTAATTGCCAGTGCTCAGATTTAAATTTGTAGTAGTAGAATACGAAATATTGTCCTCCACCCACATATGCATAACAGAGACAATATCGCAACCTTTAGTCATGATTATTTTATACTGTTCTCAATATCTATCCTCAAATCAAAATTGTTGTTTACAGAATTGAGAATTGGATAAATGGCCGATTATGTTATTTGCCTCAATTGGGGTTTAATTTTTCTTTGACTCTGGGAGAATAAAAACCATTAAGAATTCCTTTTATAGCTCCGCCGAATAATTTTTCAGAATAATAAATTTTGAATTTTTTTCAGATTCTTTTTTCCCCCATACCATATAAAAAGGGGTTTGTAACTATTTCTCATGCAATGACGGTTGTAGCAAAGCAGCCTGTTATATCACAATTGCTAGAATGGATTACAACCATAGAATCTATCATCCCCAACAATGCACCAGGGGGAGAAAAAATTTTTGTATTGTGCCCCCACCCTATGAATTTGGCAGGGGTCCTCACCGGATAAACCTGCATGTTTAAGAATGTGGGGGCAGAATACTAAATTTATCCCTGCACCATTTTTGGTAAATTTTCACACTCAACATGTCCTGTGATCCCACAATAATCCTATTCTTAACACTAGAAACCCTGACTTTACACTCTTTTAGCCCACAAGTGTTAGTACTTGATTTTAATTTTGTATGATCAATGGAATGACTTGAGCTCTTAAATCATGGCGTACCTACCGGGGTGGTGGTGGTGGTGGGGGGGGGGTGGGGGGGGGGGGGGGGGTGGGGGGTGGGTTTTGGGGGGGGGGGGGGGGAGTCAGGGGGTGGGCAAGTTTCCCCCTCTGGCCTCGAAAATGCGGGACGATATGGGCCAAAATTTCATTTTTATATAATAATACTATACAAACATTAACGCGTCAAAAATACCTCTACGCGCTGTACAAAAACCGAAGCCACAAGCCTTACACACAACTACAACAAACATACAGCACATGGGAAATCGTCCACTTTGAGCAAAAAAGGTTTTAGCTTGATTTGAATTGACCAATTGGCAGCAAGCAGAAAGAAAGAAGAAAAAAACAAACGCAAAAAAAAACAGAAAACAAAACAGAGCCGCCGGCGACACCAGACAATCGATCTGATCCACCGCAGTAAAAACAAACCCCCAAGAAAAAAACGGATGGTGTATGGGATATTGTTCCAGAGTTTGGGTGCAGTCACGTCAAACCTGGTCGCCATAAGAATAGTCTTGACATTGGTTCCGGGTTTTCAGTAAGCTGTTGATGGTGAGCGAAGCGAGCGTAGTGGATCTGATATGATTTTGCTGATGGTAGGCAGTGCATAACATGAATGGCTTTTGTAGTGAGCAACAGGATTTTGAACGAAATCTGTCCTCAATAGTCAACCAATGGAGATCATGTAGAATTGGAGAGATGTGTTCATGACGCTTTGTCCTGTGATAAGACGACTGCCAGAATTTTGAATTCTGTGGAAGTGAAGACAGAAGATTTTTTGGTACACCATAAAAAGAGAGTTATGCGTCAATATGAGAGAAACAAAAGCATGAATAGGCGCTCATGGAATGGCTAGGTAATCCAGTGTTTGCGATGGGCCGTCTTAAAAATACGCAAAGAAGCTTTCCGACATAATGACGACATGGTCTTTTTAGCTGCAAGGTGTCATCAAGCAAAATGCCTAGGTCCTTGGCTGAATTTGAAGCATATGTCGGAGCCTCCAATGGATGGTAACATGAGCAGTTTTCTGAATTTTGAATGCAAATGAAATGATTTCATGTTTTTCTGAGTCATTTATATCCCTTTTTGCGGGATTTCAACCCTTGTCAGGCCAAATTTCGGCAATTTTTTGTGCGCTAACGCGCATTTTGTCAAATTCAGACTTAATTGGCCTGAGCAAATCACAAACCGGGGACCATTTACGATTTTTTGCCCCCTCTGGTGGGACGACTTGGGAATTTGCCCCCTCTGGATCGACTGCCCCAGTACGCCACGTTTAAATGTGCATTCGTGATTCATTCAGTTCAGCACCTTCTGTTTAATTATGGCTCACTAGAATCCTTGGAGAAACAGCTAATCACAACTTTTTAGCCGATCCCGACTTTGCAAGTTTTGTGTTATGAGCAAATGCTCGTTTCCCTCCTCCCACGGGTCCATAGGCCACTGTGCGTAATTTCTGTCCCGTTTACAGACAGAAAATAAAAATTGTAAATTCCTTACAGACAGGAGGACCGAATTTTTCACGTAAGATTTTGCACACATGGATTACTATTGTTAACAGTTCAGATATGGATCTAACCCAATACTTTTTTGAGGTAAGTTGGGGGGGCGGTGAGGCTGTGGATCACCTAATGCCCCCCTTAAATTTCTTGCCCACTTTTCTATGTAGGCCTACTTGAACCGTAAGTGGTGGACTATAGAGGGTTAAACAAAAAGGGCGATGTTTTAAAATCCTTAGAACATATTTGAAGCATTCAATCATCTTGAGCATTTTAGACTTTTTAAATGAAAATTGGCAGATAAATAAGAACAAGTGAAGGCCAAAAACATCATTTTCAAAGGGAGGGGGGTGTCAAAAATAGGATAACTTGTAATTAAAATTAAAAAAAAAAAAAAAAAAAAATATTTCATTTTGATTTGGTATGGAACATGTTTTTAGTGGTCCGGAAGTCCATCATAAGTGATTCTTTCAGGCACTTGGGCTAACGGATGTCTTTAAAAAGGGCATTTTACCTCAACTGATATTTAGAGGGCAACTCTGCAATCTGATCTGTTGGTTGTACAGAACTGGTTAACTCCAGATATTTGTGATAAGATATAATGAATTTTGGTTATATTATGTGTAGAAACGATCGCATTGGTAGAACATGGAGGTATTGTTGTATTTATAAGAGATGAAGGTATTGATTTCAATGAAGATGTTAAAATTACTGTTGATAAAATGTGGAAGCTTTTAACACGAAATTAATTTACCTTGTAACAAAACCTATTTTTGCGCTTGGTCACCGTGTATAGACAGCCCGTTCCTAATGTTTGAGTATTTAAATTAAAAATTGACCTCTTGATGCAGAATGCAGCTGCTAATTAAGAATAAATATTTTTTGTTGGTGATTATAATCTTGATTTAGTTAAAAAAAAACTAACTATTCTATCTAAAAGGTTAAACACTTAGCTAAAAATTCTAATCTGTACTCATTGATTACTGAAACCACAAGAATACCCAGAAACTAGTCCTGTTTAATCTTGCTTTTGTGTCACCGCCAGCTTCTCTGAAAAATGAATCAGTGGGACTCAAGAATTGACTGAGTCATCATCTTGGCTTGAGTGATCACTCGCTCATTTTTGTTGTGCGTAACATAAGAAAATAAAAAATCCTCCTAAAATCATCAAGTCACACGTTCGTACAAAAATTTTAAAACAGAGTGTGATTTTAAATATAAAACCAAAACTGGAAAAGTTGCTAGTTACTACGCAATGTTGATACCGCATTTGTCGTTTGGATTGATTTATTTAACAATGTTTGTAATAAAACATGCCCAATTAGAGAAAAGGAGGATTAAGGTTACCTCCTTAATGGGTAACTAGTGACGTTCCTTCAGACTTCTAAAGTAAAGAATTCTATCTATTACAATAAAGCTTCTAAAAAACTAACAATCCACTGACTGGAGTAAAGCCAAAACACTTCGTAATAAGGTTAATAATTTAAGAATAGTCTGAAAAAGAATTACTATATAGTGACATTGAAAATAACTTAAAGGGTTCTAAACAGTTAGTGGAAAACCCATAAAAAGTAATTCCTAGTAAAATAGAGTAACTATAAGTACTCTTATAAAGTAATGATAAAGCAACTGTTATGATAATGACACTGTAAAGCCAATGCATTAAACAATATTTTTACCACTATTGGTTCTATTTTAGCTGATCAAATTGATTCTAATCTCGATAATAGTGACTTACCTAGGATAGTAGTGACAGATTTATGTATCCTGTTGAGGAATGCCCAATTTTAATTTCATTCCATTTCTGCTTAATATTTATTTGACCATTTTGTCATTAGTCTATAATCAGTGTCACCTGGCCTTGATGATGTTAATGTTAAATTGCTTTAAAAAAACGCGCCCTATATCTGTAATTCCACCTGGCCTATTATATGTAATCTTTCATTGGAAACATCTGGTTTTTGTCCATCAGAGGAAATGCTAAAGTTGTGTCCAATTTTCAAAGTTGAAAATTATCGCCCTATTTCTGTTTGAAGTATTGTTTCCAAAATAATTGAGAGAGCATTTCCTGATCAAATCTACTCATACTTGTCTGTAAATAATTTCTTAGCTCGTCGCCATCTTGGTTTTTTCGTCCTCAGTTTTCAACTGCTACCACAGTAAGTGATGTTTCCGGGACCTTTATTCTAAGAACATGGATGACGGGAAGTCACTGTTGCCATTTTTCTTGACCTCAAGCTTTTGATACGTGTAAATCACAGGTCTTCTTATTGATATCCATAAATGTGTTTATCAGTGGCACTGAGCTCAACTGGTTCAAATCGTATTATCTCAGAACATATTGCAAGCTGTCAAATTGGCTGCGTTATTCTGATTAAAAAAGAGCCCATTAACCCCCGTCTACCGATGGGGGGGGGGTTGGGGTTACCACCCCGCGTCAGGTTTTTTCCCGGTCTTGCTAAAACCCCCTTTTTTTGGTGCCAAATTATTTAATGAATTTCAATTGTCCATGTTCCGCTCCTTTTAATTAATAATCAAAACAAACATCCACCGGGGTATAGGTAAGATACAGTGTGATCCCACGTGATCATAAGGGGGGGTGGTAACCACCCCCCTCCGGAAGAGAATTACCAAAATGCCTCCAAACACAGGAAGCAATTCACAAGACACTTTATTTGGTACCAATATATAGCTATGTGTCCTCCTCTTTCCTTTATACCAAATGAGTACCAACATATGCCTAGCATTACATCACATGACGTCATATAAAGTTTGCATGTCAGCAAAACTGCCATTTCCAGAGACACACACACAGTGACAAAATCAATTTCGCCAAAAAGGTTGGAGATCAGATTTTTCATGCTGTTTTTGACCTCACTTTGATGGGAAAGACTAGTTTTATATAAGACAATCATTTTTAAGAGCTATATAGGTGTTTGAGTCGCTAAAATTGCGAAATATCATTTTCCATCCACCCTATATTCAGTATTTCGTACTTTCCTCTCAACATATGACGTCATGGTTACGTCATCATGGGATGTTAGTACTTATTTTTGTACCAATTGAAAGAAGAAAACTCTAAGCTATCCTTTGGTACACCAAATTTTACAGGAAATCGGGGGTGTTCAGTAACGAAAATCACAGAGGGGGGTAACCACCCCCCCTTTCGGCAATTTTGTTCAAAAAATGGCTCATGTAGACGAGGTTAATATTGGGATTCCACAAAGGTCTATATTAGGGCTTTAATTATTTATTATATTTGTTATGACCTTCCTAAAGTGTCGCATGTAACAGTAATGTATGCCTGATGATACTTCCTTTGCTTGTTAAGTTCCTCAGACCCCACCGTCTTCCAATAGTCCCTCAATCATAATCTATGTACTATTGCTCAGTTGTTCAGAAAAAACAAACCACTCTAATCCCAAAAACCCACTTGATGCTTTGGTTCAGCACATAATCTTTGTAAATTTGATAATGTTTGTTTGGTATCCTGTACCATACAATTGATAAAGTTGTCATTTCACAATACCTTGGTCTAATTTTTGACAGCAACATGACTTGGTGTCTCACCATGTTGATTCAATTGCTTTGCCACTGTTTCCCAACGTTGTGGTGTTTATCCTGCCGTTGTCAAATTTACCTTTCCAAATTTCATCCTCAAAAAACTTGCTTGAATCACTTGTTATGCCACATTTTGACATGTGTAGTCCTTTTTGGTCAAAATGGTTCTCAAACACTCTCTCACGGCTTCAAGTGCTTGGCATAACTAGCTATAATTTTTTGTCCTGCTGATGTAGGACACCTATTGATCAATGATGCGTATCTTAAAGGGCTTAAATTAGATGGAATAATCACATGCTATTATGTTATTTAAATGTCTTACAGATAAAGCCCCTGATTATCTCTGTTCAAACTTCACTTTTACTCACACTAATGATTATAGCACTAGAGGGGAATGCCTCAAATTCACTTTGCGTATTCTACACTACACGAGCCAATGCAGGTTTGAGATGTTCATGTTAGAGCAGCATATCTTGAATAATTGATTGACATTCTGACCCGCTTAATTTTGTCTTTGTCTCTTGGACAATTTACGTCTGTGGCTCTTTGACCTCTTAAGATTAATCATAGTTTTAAATATTTGTATGTTTATCAAATGTATATCTTTCTACATAATTTGTGTCTGACTGTGCTTTGAAAAGTTTAATGCCTTTGTAAATTGTATTTAAATGGTTTCCTGTAATAACAGGGCCTCGAGGATACAGTGTTCTTGCATGAGGGAGCTACCCTTGTAAATGAAAGCTTAAATAATAAATATAATAAATCCCAGATATGTAAACATCCCATCTAAAATATCAATAAATGTGTATGTAATCTAAATGGCAATAATGTATGAAAATTTGAACATGTTGCAATGATTTTTGACTGTGTTTCCAACTGAAATTATGAACAAAAGCTACCTTTCATATGACATCGAGAATAAAGATGCATTGACCATATTATTCTATGCAGTACTTTTTGGGTAAAATTTCAAATACATAATCAATTAAAAGGTCGTAAAATACTAATATTTCAGAATTTCTTTTTTATAATCTATTAGTATGAACAAATATTAAAATGTTGAATTTTTTTGTCATTGGGTGGTGCATAATGTGAGGGGCATAGAGTGCCCTAACATCTCATTTTGTAAATAAATTGACAATTAAAAAAAAATCTAATTTACCCAGGTGCCTGGAAGTATTCATATGAACTCTGACATTATATAGAAAGGAAACCAAAAATGAATATTCATAGCAGAGTGTTTATTTTTAATGCCGGTATCACAAAAAACAGGGTAACTTTAATCCAGTGTTAATTTTAAAACTCTGGGTTTCTTAGGTTAAAATATCTCCATAGCGGATAATATGAATTTAACTCATGATCATGGGTTAAACCCTGTTAACCCTGGGTTAAGTTAACCCGCTTTTGTGAATACGGCCATGATGTCTAGTTTGACACTTGGCCAGCACTTGTCTCAATTTTCAAGCTGGATTTTCATTAAAATGGTGTCAAAATGCTCAGGATGATAAACTGCTTCAAATGAGATACATTCCAAGGCATTTGAAAAAATCTTATAGCCCACACTATGACATGTGTACAGGACAGTATTGCATTGTTGCAGATGCATTATGGGATGGTATAAAAAACACCCACATGATGGATGTCAAGCAAAGAAGAATCTAAATTGGTGCGTTGAAAGATGAAACATGACTTGCACAAGACAAGATTCCCTTATCTGTAGCGGATGGTCTCAAAAGGTTCATTGGGGCATAAAAGGCATTTTTAATTTGCGTAGTCGTTCTACCTTTTCTGCACTATAAATCCTGAACATGAATTGTGATTGATACCTAGTGACAGAGAGACATTGTGGTTTGAGTGTTGGGGGAATTGGTTTGTGACAAGAAATTTGGGAAAAATTAAACCTTTGAAATTATACATCTTCATGCTTGTACATCAAAACCCTAAATGGGGGCGGAGGTTTGATGAAGGAGCACTAAAATTTCTTTGAATCATAAGTAAGCTCTAGGTCTGACATCTGAGTTAAAAAAGTTCTGATGGGTTTGATAGGATTGAGTGGCCAAGTTTAAGTCTGAAGATGAGAGGAAACACAATGAAGTCAGTAGAGTTGTTTCAACATGGTTTTTTTGGTTGAAAAATTGGACCTCAATTTTTACAGCAAAAATTTTCATGATCTGAAAGCAAAATCAAAACAAGCAAAAGTAAACAAAGCTTTAAGGAACTGTTTGAAATCCACTCATATGTTGTGGGATGATTTTTAGTTTAAGGATAAAATACATGTCAGTTAGCTCATATGAAAAAGGACTGCCCACACTCCAGGTAGCAAAGTTTCAATGATTGCCATGCCATTTATGTGGGTGGTGTTACCAAATACACAAATTAAAAAATGACGGTTTACTGGAAACAGTAAAAACATATATTTTCTCATATTATTGCAATGTGAAGCGAAAAAATATTTTGCAGGTGTGTATTGAAAAATGTTGCTAGAATCCACAATTGTGTAAGTGGTTCAGTGTACGACTGCGCTCGTCTCATTACATACTGTTGTGAAGGGGGAGGGTAACAGAGATCTCGTATGATGGGATGCATGGATGGCACCACTTTCAACAGTCTTTCAAAATGGACTTTTTGTGAATCGTATCCCAATCATTGATTCCAAAAACAAACATTCTAGAATAAGTCAGCTGCTGGTGTATCAACAGGTGTGACCTAAAAGTTTAATTTCATCTTTGCATGTATGCACCTGTTTTGTTGCTAACAATTACAAGGTTGACCTTTCTCCATCTAATTTTTTTATTGTAAAGATTTCCACTTGAATTGAAATGTCTGAAGCAGCTTGGTTGTGGTATTTGGGAAATTACCATCCATTTCTTGGTGTATTTGTGTGAAAAGCAAATTCAGTTTCAGAGAGAAAGTGAAAAAATAGATAGAAAGCGCCGTTAGGCCAAAAATAGAAACCAAAACTGTCTTCCCAGTCGGTCATATGCATTTGATTTTGGAACCCTTTTAGCTGATTTTGTGTATAATTTTGATGTATTTAATTAAACAGACAAAAAATACAAAAAATAAAAAAGATAAAATTATTTTAAAGGAAGAAAAAAAAAAATCAATCCATTTTTTTTTTTTTTTTTTTAACTTCTAATTTAATTCTACAATAAACTAGTTTGCAACTGTTTTGGTATGATCGGGAGGCCTTTTGGGAAATAATCTTGTCAAACAACTTAGAGGTGCATGTTCCGATTTAATGGTCACTGTTCTTAGTTACTGTGCGCCTGCTGCATTGCATGCTTGTATACACTCACCACCAAGTTATGTGGGAAACCCCCTTGCCGTTTTTTGTTTTTTTGATACTAGCACCGAGCTTAAGTATAATGCAAAGCCCTATTTATGCTGGCTAATATTGATGGTTCAACCATCATTTTTGTGTCCTGGGACCTTGAACAAAAATTCTATCAAATTTTGCAGCCCAATAATATATTGAAACCATTTTCATGTGAACGTTCAAAATTTATAGTCTAGGTAAAAAATGAGTATGCCCCTTTCCCACCAAAGTGGTACATCACTGGGTTATTAATCTTCCGACTGCAATGTGATAAATGTCACTCTTCTCAGGCTGCAATGTATTCACGATCTATAGCATATTTGTCCCCCCCCCCGACTTGAGATTTAAAGAGAACTGGCACATTTGGAAAAATAGTGCACCCCAAGTTTTTCCAAACTTGTTTTTTTTTCTCTTTTTTTAAGTTTTTAAATGTTATTTATATAAACAAAACAACAAGCAAACGTAACATAAGACTTAAGAAGTTTGACAATCCCTCATATGTTTGTGGATGATTTAAGTGAAGGATTTCAAAACATGTAGTGCTCATATGAAAAGACTCGCCCACATCCAGGTAGCAAGTATTCAATGATTGCCAGCCATTATTGGGGTGGTGTACCACATACACAAATAAAAAATGACTGTTTACGTAACAAGTAAAAGATAATTTTTTCCTATTATTGCATTGATGACGCAGAAAAAAAATATTTTGCAGGTGTGATGAGAAAAAATGGTTCTAGTAATTCAACAAATTGTGGAATGAGTGGTCAGTGTACGATGCGCTAGATAGTCTCATACTACTTTTGTAGGGGTAGGTCGGGTAATGGAGATTGATGATGGATCATGGATGGCACACTTTCAACAGATCGTTTCAAATGGACTTTTTGTGAATCGTATCCCAATCATTGATTCCATAAAACAAAAAAATTTTTTTATTTAGATAAGTAGCTGTGGTTATCAACACGTGTGACCTAACAGTTTTAAGTTCATTCTTTGCAGTTATGGAACCTGTGTTTGTTGTAACAATACCAGGTTGACCTTTCTCATCTACATTTTTTATGTAAATTTCCACTGAATTTAAATGTCTGAAGCTTAGCTTGGTTGTGTATTGGTGAATTACCATGCCATTCTGGTTGTGTATTTGTGTGAAAACATCACAATTCACATTTCAGAGGAGAAACGTGAACAAAATGATTAGTATGAAAGCGACTGTTAGGCCAAATAGAAACAAACTTGTTTCCGTAGGTCATATGCATTTTGATTTGGAACCATTTTAGCTGATTGTGTTATTAATTTGATTGACTGAGAAAATTTTATTTTTTTAGAAGAAGAGACCTGAGTAAATTATTAATTAAAAACAAATAAATCCAAAATCAATATTTGTTTTAAATTCATATAATTGAAACAATTAAAACATAGTTGCAAATGTTTTGGTTGATATGAGGCATTTGAAAATAATTGTCCCCAAACAATTAGAGGTGCATGTTCTGATTTAAATGTCTGTTCTCTATTTGTTATGTGAGATGTGAGCCGACACTTGCATTTGTATACACTCACCACCAAGTTAGTGGGAAACAAACTTGAAGTTTTGATACTAGAAGAGATAATGTATAATGCAAAGCCCTATTTATTGCTGTGCTAATATTGATGGTTAACCATTCATTTTTGTGTCCTGGAAATTGAAGAAATTCTATCAAAATATTGCAGCCCAATAATATTTTTGAACATTTTCATTTGAAAGTTCAAAATTTATAGTCTAGGTAAAAATGAGTATGCCCCTTTCCCACCAAAGTGGTACATCACTGGGTTATAATCTTCACTGAATTGGTGATAAAAAAAAAAAAAAAAAAAAAAAAAAAAAAAAAAAAAAAAAAAAAAAAAAAAAAAAAAAAAAAAAAAAAAAAAACCCCCGACTTGAGATTTTAAAGAGACACTGGCACATTTGAAAAATAGTGCACCCTCAAGATTTTTCAAAATTGATATTTTTTGCATGGTTGTAAAGCTTATACATTAGCCCTCACCTGAAATGATTAAGACCAAATCAGCATCCTTATGGGTAAACAGAACAATTTTATAATTAATGTCGCCAGTGACATTAATTCAGCAGACAATGTAAGTGGAGTTTAGCACAAGAAACGCACACCGTATGCAAGATTCCCACATCATGCACCCTGTTTGCCAGGTCTGTGACCTTTGTGGTTTTAATAAGGTCTGTGACCTTTGTGGTTTTAATATCAATGAGTATGAGTCTAT
Organism: Ophioderma brevispina; assembly: GCA_023653785.1. Taxonomy (NCBI): domain Eukaryota; kingdom Metazoa; phylum Echinodermata; class Ophiuroidea; order Amphilepidida; family Ophiodermatidae; genus Ophioderma; species Ophioderma brevispina. The sequence continues at coordinate 38,480 of JAMKCH010000440.1, read as the reverse complement.
GATATTCATGTAATATACACATTTATTGATTCAAGTTATGGAAAACAAAGGTTAGCCTACAAATTACCTGGATGTCTTTAACCATTTATTAACGGCCCTATCTGTTTTTTGAGTACGTTTTTTTTAAGTGTTAAATGTATCTCTATTCTACCAATGGCCTAGACTATCATTTGAGAGCAAATTGAAGTAATTTCATATTTTGAGAAAATGTGCCAGTGCCGCTTTAACATCAGAGCCATCGGTTTAAGTTCAGTATGTGTGCATTATCTTTTCTGCAGATAAGAACTGGAAGAATTTCATAATTTGTATTCTGTCTGCAGACATACATAAATTACAGCACAGTGACCTATAGGGCACTGTGATATAAATATTTGATCATAACATCAAAATGCACCATCAGGGCATTAACTAATATTTGGAAATCATTTTTTCTCAAGGATATCTTATGAACCATATAAACAAAAGCAATGGGCCTAGGATTACAAAATGCACTTTTAATATTGTGGGCATTGATATTGCACATCTTTTTTCTACATATGACATTCCTTTTCCACATGTTACGTACATCGTCTTTCCACCTTTGATTTTAAGCAAAGCGCTACCGTCACGGCGCATACCTAGAATACAAGTGACTAACTTAAGCATTTTGCCTGTGCAAACAATCTGTTATGGGGGATGTCTAAAAATGTTGAAGGATAGCTGAAGACCCACAGTCCGAAAGTGAGGCGTGATGTACAGACTCTTTTAAATGCATTTTTCATGTTGATTTCAAAATAGAGTTGGAGCAGTTTATAATTTTGGGACAATTTTGTGGAAAAGTGGACTTTGTTGACCATTATTTTGACTCTTGCATGTAAAGAATTAAAACTTGTAGCTGTTGATGCAAGAATCAGCATTTTGTAGTTGTTTGTGATTCCAGTGAACTGTTGTTTGTTAAAATTAGCTATGCATGAGGGTGTTTAATAGCATAGACAGAATAACAAATGCTTGTAGATGTTTAATGCATTTTCCTGTATGAATAACGGTGGTTTGGTGTGATTTTTTTTATCTTGCCTTACCTGTAATGTGTTCAGAAAGAGACTATAATTTCAAAATTACTATTTCTACAAGTATGTAGTTTGTCTGGTCATTTTGCTTTTTAGTTTTGTAAAACAGCTGTCATAATATAGTGTCACTTTGATAAAAAAAAATCGCAAATTCTTTCCACAGTCCAAATTTGTCATGAACCTTAAAGAACAGACCTTCTGAAAGTTCTAAATTGACCAAACTAAAGTTTTGATTATCAATATCAATATTTTTACAAATTAGGTGGAATTCTGCATTTAGTAACATGAGTAAAGCCCATGTGAGAAAAGTTTCTACTGTCATTGGTTTCAGACTTCAAAGTGGATGATATTTTCACACAATTATGACTTAAAAATCATACCACTCAAAAAGTACTTACAAGTATTACATGGTTGTCATATCCCAATATAGTATTCATCATGATATGCGATATGGGAAATGGTCGGGATGAACATTCCTACTCTAAATTAACATGAGTTCAGTTTCTGTTGGAATCTTGCTAATTTTGACTTTCTTCTTTATGTTTAATTGCAGATCCTTAGGTGACCAATCAGCTGACCATCAGCAGTATGGGCTGCACACACTCCCATTCGGAGGACCTCCGGCAGAGGTCATCTCTCCTTCAAAGCCAATCATTCATGGACTCACTAGAAGACGTCCCAGGCTACTTCAACAGAACATTGACGGCAACAGACTACATTTCAAGCGAGCTTCCTAATGCTCATGCAAACAAGCCAGAAATGTCTTTTCATGGGCCGCCTTCTCATCTGCAGAATTCAGTAGATGTGCATCCGTTCTGGTCGGAATATGGCCGAGATTATCATCCAAAGGAGAAGTTTATTGATCGCAGTATGGAAGGTATACCTCATAGTCTCTTACCTGGGACTGGGACTGCTCAGGAGATGAGAGACATTGAGATTAGAGAAACCATGAAGAGTTTAAGACAACAAGTAAGAAATGTTTGGGCCAATAAGATCGATGAGGTTGATGGAGATGATGCAAATCTCTCTTCAAACCTGTCATCAGATGTTGATCAAACCAGACCCCAAGAAGGAGAAGGGACAAGTCCACTTTAGAATTTTTTGAGTCCATGATTAATGAAAGCGTTGATTTTGATGTTGATGGTAATGATGCAATGCCAAATTCACAAGACTTCTTGAATTCTCAAGACAGAGGTCTGGAAGGGGAACAATCCAGGAATGTACACGAGCCAGCGTTGACATCCCTGTTACCGAACAATCTTGATAAGCCTATGGTTGGGCATGTCCATAGTATTGTAACGGAAGATCGGAATACCCCCAAACAGGGATCCCTTCACAGGACGGTTCCTAGCAATCATTCCTCATCAAGAACAACATCTGTACCAAATGGACATGCTGGGTTCCTAAAGAATAATGTGTATCTTCCCAAAGAAAACTCAATTACTAGTTATCATAGAAACTCGCAAGTCTCTCCGAGTCGTAAAGCGCCCCCACCAACAAAACCAAAGCCAAAACGTGGCTCGGGAAACAAGCGTTACTCGTATCCCATGACAACCTCACAACCGACGGAATTTGGTGCTAATTTCCTGGTTGCTAATAGGTCATCACAAGGGAGCCAACTGATGAATGGGAACTACGGGAACCAGCAAAATGGTAGTCCACACAACAGTTCTGTAAGTGAAGATATGGGGATTGTTTCAGATGTAATTGCAAACAATGAACAAAATGCTGGTGTGCGAAATATAGTACAGAGATTTAACCAGAACACACAACACCAACAACCTAGACAGAGTCAATCATTTAAACAGCAAACTAGGGGGCCTCCAGCCCCATTACGGGAAGAAAGAACTCCACAAAAAGGTTACCGTCATTCTATGTACGCGAGCACTGATAACGCGACTCCATATGGCAACAAAAATATTAGTATTAATGGGAATAAAAATAACAGTAACGAGGTAACATCAGTGCCACGTAGTAAACGGAGATTATCAGACGATGCGATGTCAGATGATTCTGCTGTGGACGTCCGCAAGGACACGACTCCTGAGGATGTTGTATTACATGGCATTGAGGCTGATCTACTGCAACTACATATCACATCATAAGTTATTTGAAATTTAAGGTCTTGATCAACTGCAACTCAAAGAATTAAGTTTTAAGAGTGTTGTGTACTGATTTTAAATGTACTGATGCCTGTCAAAATTGAATTACTGTTTATTTATGCTTCAGTCTTAGATTTATTCTTATTAATCAAATTTTCTCTGAAATCAAAATAGTCAGCTGTTTTAGACAATTATGGCTTTATCATGGAACTGGTTTTCAACTTTTGTTCTCATGTGTACTTATAGATACCAAAATTAAGAGTTGTAATGAGTCCATTGCTGAGTCACAAGTTACGACTTAAAACTATTTTAAAAACAGGCAGTGGTGGCCAAAAAATCTCAACTTTAGACGTCGCTATTAAACCAGAAATCTTGGCAAAAAATCCCGACTTTTTATATGATGTCAAGGAATAAACTTTCTTATTCCAAAACTGCAGGAAAGGAACTGACGAATTAATTTCACTGTTTGGGTTATTTCTGAATTTTTTTGTATGAATAACGGACAAGACAAGGTCTTACATGGGTCATGGGAACACCCATGACTGGCCCATATCAAAGCACCCAAAATCAGTTTGATGATTGCAGTCTATGTAGCTGTAATCTAATTTGATTCATTTGGATGAGTTGCTATATTGAGTTGAGGCTTGGCAATCGTCTGTTTAAAGATAAGCTTCAAATCACTCTATTATTAGATACTTAGTATTCTAATACTCCTTTAATTTATTTATTCTAGAGATGCCAACAATAACATTCAGCAATCCAGTGGCATACCGACTAGGGGGGGGTGGGGGGTGGTCAAGTTGCCCCCCCCCCCCCCGGCTCGAAAAAGCGGGACGATATGGGCCAAAATGTGCATTTTTATCCATCTTTTTTGGGGAATTTCAACCAATTTCGGTCCAAATTTGGGCAAAATTAAGTAAATTTCGCATTTTTCGCGCGCTACGTGCGCATTTTGTCCAATTCGCTAAATTTGGAGCAAATCACCGGGGACGATTACAAATTTGATGTTTTGCAATTATTTTAAAAAAAACTGGAATTTTCCCCTCTGGATCGACTGCCTCGGTACGCCACTGCAGCAATCAGGGAAGTTTCACACAGAAAGGACACTTTTAGAATTACATGCAATCTAATGGGTACAAAAACTTCCTGAAACAAGGAAATCTTTTTGCAGGAATGTACAAAAAATGATTAAAGGTGTAACAAGAGATTTCAAGGCATCCATTATTGCATTATATTTATGTGGTGATTTCATTTAGATTACACACTCAATAGATTTCTAACCTTGTGTTTGGCCACAGAAATACCTTAAAAGTGAAAACAAAAGGTGATTTTATTTGCTTATATTTCAATATAAAACTTGGACTGAATTTTTTTATTTGCTCCAATACGAAATTACAAATTCCACAATTTTGTACCAAAGAAATCTCAGACAAATCCTTTCAGATGGGGATATTTTTGATGGAAAGCTTTACGTCAGTACAAAAATCAGGGCTTTTAATTTTTTTTGTAGGGACAGCTGATATGTGAAATCTCTCATTGCACCTTTAATTTCAAGGAGCCTCCCTGAGAATCAAGGATGGGTTGGCAGCTCTGATTCATTTAAAAGACTAAGTGAGTATTCTGTAGAGCCACTCAAACCCCGCTCTTATCACAAAATTCCTGTGGTGTGAATAGCATCTATTATCTTGATGAGGGAAAATGAGGAAAGAGAACAGAGTAACTTGAATCATGTCATTTATGTCACAAATCTGAACTCATTACAACTCTTTAAGAAAATGAACATTCCTGTTCTTGTTAATATCAGTTTTATCTGTATTTATTGAATAGTATGTAAGATAATAGTCTCTATATATAATATTTTACTTCAGTAAGGCTATTTGCCAAAACATAATATGGGCCAATATTGTCCCAGTTCCAAAGACACAGTTCAGTTTCTTCCGGTGTATTTAGGAGGTGTGCCCCTGGTTTGTGAGTATGACATATTATACCCAGAATATATCGCACCATTTCATGTAATTCATACTTGCATAGCTCTTTGAACTGTGTCCTCTGTGGATGAGCATATTATAGAACTCTCAGTATTCCAGGAGTCTGATTATTTATTAGCACATAGCATACAAGGTCTTGTAATCCTGATGCCAAAGTTCAATTGTCTACCTCTTATATATCTGTAAAATGAACTTTGACATCTGGTTGTTTATATTACCACAAACTTATAAACAATGTAATAGTTCTATTTCTTCAAACTGTGAACTCGCTTCGTGGTAACAGTGATTTTCATCATCTGGTGATTTATGGAAAAATCACTGATTTGGCATATGGCTAAAGGAGCACTTTGAAATTAATGTCAAAATATTCCCATGTGCTATTTAATAATCAAGTGACAGTTAAAATAATTATCCTTGCTAATGGATTCTGTACAAGTAATTGCACGATGTAGTATCACACATTCCTAAAATCTTACATTCTGTTTAAACCTTGTGTGAATTTTCAAAATGGAAGATCAAAATTTCCCTTTCATATTGAACTTAATAATACATGTATACTTGTATATTCATTTATAAATATTCATATATGGTTTCAATGTATTCAAATCTATTTGCTGAAAATTGAAAATCCATCCAAGTCATGTATTGTGGAGTTGGAAGTGTTAGTGTAAAAATGTCATGTTTGTGCCCAGCTGTTTGAAAGTCTTATTTATTTTGATAAACCAAAAATAAAATAAAAAGTATAAATGGCGACACACTTTTGACAACTTAATTGGATTATTTATACCACTTGTTACATTCCATGCATATTTTACGAAATTTCATTGTGGGCAAATATGATTTTTCTCAAAAGTGTCATTTTGTACAGGTTTCTTTGGAGAATGGACATATAGAGGGCGCTATAACATACAAATCATGATCTTTGTAGGCATATATGGAAAGATTCCCACAATGGATTTGTCGGATGTTTGCAGGGGTAATAGCTCTTGCATGTCTCTACTTCCATCAGTTGTTAAAATTGTGTCGGCACTGCTTAAAATTGTTTTAAATATAAGAGACAATTTGCACAGGGTCAAACAGGTGTGTGTGGATGCACAATGTATGCCATGTATACAAGCTTGCTTTTGTATCATGTATTATGATTACTGGAGAGATTCAGTTTGGGCTAGTTATTGGTTGCTTGAATTACAAGGTGTACTCACAATGTAGCAGTGTCCCCCCCAAAAAAAAAACAAATCTGGAGGGATGTTGGGGTGGGGGAGGTGAATTTCAGGAATGGGTAAACAATTTCTGAAATGTGAACAATTGGCTGTTTCTGTCCTTAAATTGACAGAATTTATTAGTTTTGAGGATATAATTTCTCTCAATGCCACGGATCGTTGTAGACCACCTACCGAGAAACGTTTGAAAGTTTATTGACAACAAGAACAAAAGAAACCCACAAACCTTGTTTTGTAACTTCGGCCTGCCTACCGTAATCATCCGCTATAGAAAACCATCCTCTGAGTATTAAAAAAGTCTATTACTAAAGATGTCGTATTTGTTCTTTATTCACTCAGGTGTGATCTAATACATAAGCATTCCAAAATATGCAAAAAAAACAAGGGTAAAAAAAAATTGGGGGGCCGCTTCCTTCTAGAAATGTCCTCATGTCTCTTTAAAGGTGTTGTTCCGATTTATGTGTATTGTGTTCTCTACTGATATGAGAGCCTGGGCACTTGCACATACACCCCATCAGTCCGTGTGAACAACTTGCTGTTTTGATGTCATACGCAATGATGCATGTTGCAAAGCCTATTCAATAACTGTGGCTAATAAAGTGGTTAACCACTAAAACGGCGGTTTTTTTGTTTATATCTTGGAATGAAATGGATTCGAGGGCTCAAATTGGGGGCAGGACGCAATTAGAAAAATACGGCCGTTCACATCTGATATCAAATCGATACTACTTCCGGGTAAATCAGGGGGTCCCAAAAAAAAAAAAAAAGATAAAAAAAAACGATCGGAACATGCCCCTTTAATGAGCATTTGTGTAATTCTTGCTACAGAGTTTTTCATTCCTTGTTTTTCAAAGCTGGAGTCTGCGTGGGATCCCCAGGTCATTGAAATAACTTTTGTCTTCTAGACTACGGAGCTAAACTGAGCAAATGTCCAAATCTCTGCAAGTTTTAGAACGTTTGTTCAGGCTTTGAATTAACCAGGTGCACACATGCACAGTGCATGTAACTTTCTTTTTGTCTGTGTCATGGTAACGTTTGTATCCTGCTTGCACATATGCATGTAAATTTAAACTTGTGAATCCAAAATATATGTATTTTTAGCTTAATAAATTTTTAATGAAATAGCAAGTCATGCTGGAATGAACAATTTTAAGCCAACTGCATGTCTAAATGTATAACCATCGGTTTGCTGGCCATATGTCATGACCTGGGTACCAAAATTTTAAACAGTGCAAAATGACAAAAAAGGCACAATATTATTACTCTCAACAACTTTTATTCCTTACATGTAACTGTATATGTATACATTTTTGGAAGCTTATACTACAAAGGCCTGTCAGATATGGTCAAAAAGAGAGACATATTCAGGGTGGGTAGAAATTCCTATAGGGTGTAACATAAGAAAAATACATATTTTGTCATTCAATCTCCTAGTCAATTTTTTTTTTAAAAATGTGCATGGTCAAAACGATGGTGGATTGTGAAAACTGACAACGGCCCTCCAAAAATAATAAACAGGAGAAAACTAATGTTGTTCTGTTTGGAACATAAAGGGTGGTCCAAATTCACTTATATTTTTGACAAAAAAATGTCATTTGAAAGATTAAAATTCTTTATTCAGTATAATCCTTATTTCTTTCTCAAGAGAAATCATAGATATGGGGTTTCTCCTGTCCAAAGTTATGATCAATTTAAGTATACCGGGTGATATGTATATTATACGGGTGATCCATGTAATTTAAGGGTCAAATAACAATAGGCAGTCGCCTGTATTTCCCATTTTGACAAAGATGACAACCTATATGTAAAAGGTACAAGGAGCCATTTCTTACTATAATATAGTGAACTTTGTATTCCCAACTACTAAACCGTTTGACATTTTACAAACTTCATACTGAACACGCAAAAATACACAGATCGACGGCTTCTTGAGCACATTATGTCATCAAGGTCTTGAACCCTAATTACAAGTGTATTGTTTTCAATGAATCATATCTATTCCTATAACCAAATTTTAAAATGATGCTTTAGTTTTATACTACATGTAACAACCTTTGTTTGACTTTAAAATACTCATAAAATATACTAACTCCTGTAACCCCCTAAATGTCGCACCCAAATGCCACAATTTTTGGTTTTAAGATGAGGTTGTCATTAATTAATACATTAATGCTCTTCCTAGCTAATTACCTTTATATATTAAGGGATACCAATGTGTGATTAAAAGAAGAGAATATAAGATAATTAAAATCAGTTATCCAGATTTCTACCCTCGATTTGGGATATATGTACACAGAACACCGAACATTCCTCCAAAAGTGATCAAAAGTTGTACCTAATTAAACATTCTAACTTACTAATTAATTACTTACATTAATGGAACCTTAGTTGGTATCATGAGGATAGATCGATCATTCAGCCAGTGTATGTGCCAATTTGAGCCCCGCAAGTGTTTCACTTCTCTATACTTATTTAAATTATAGGCAACCCATTTTCACGCGTTTTGTGTGTAATGTCTATGGATCCCCCACCGGCTCCCCCACCGGCTCCCCCACCGGCTCCCCTGTTACCTAGATGAAGGTTTTCGACCCTAACTCTCATAATACTAATCCAATAGGGCTGAAATGGTTCTCTAAAGAGCGGCTTTTAGCAATAAATAGACACCAAATTCTTTGAACAGAGTAAATAGTGTAAGAAAATTACATGGAATTTAAACTGAAAAAAAAAGGTTGGAGTGTAACAGATCCCCATTTTAGTTGTACCCAGTTCATTGACTAGACGACCGTGCTATGAATAAAGGCTAGTAGTACACCAATGTTTACAATTAGCCTGTGCATTGTACTTTCCACATTGTGCAGGTAAATTTTTGAAGTAACATTCACCAGTGCATCTAATTCTAAAATTGTAATTCGAAAAAAAAAAAGCCTGTGTTTGTGTAACATTACCGGGTGTATGAAGCCTTTCTCGCTATTAAATAACCTTTGTGCATTAAACAAAAAGAAAGTACTGTATGTTTGTGACAGTTTTGGCTAATATTCATGGCACTTCAGTAATCATCCCAAATTATTTTCTGCCACCTATAAGATTTTCTGGGATCCATGAAATCCCCACTCTGATGCCATCACTGAACAATAAAATTGGACAACGTATTGCAGCATAAATCTCTGGTACTCGGTACTGAGTGCCTTTCATTATTATGTATATCATCTATCCTGTACTCCATGCACTCTGAATCTGTGAAGTTATTATTTTGATAGCAATGTATTGTGATACAAACAAGTAACAAACTTCAAGCGACTGACAACATTCTATGACAAGTGTTGAAGTTGACAAAAAGTACAAGGTTGGAATGCCGACAATATCAGCAGCGGGCTTGATTATCACAAAAGCAAATGACCTTTGCAGGAGTCTACAAACAAGGAGCTGGGTAAATCTCCAGGCAATTCAGCAATCCTCTTGCATCTGGCGAATTTCATATTGTAGTTGACCTTTTGTGGGTAGATGAGTAGTACGTAGCATAAATTATTCTTGGGAACGAAGAGCTTAACAAATTGCATATTGTGACACAACTTTAATAAATAATTTTTGTGAAACAACTTATTTTTCCAACAGTTTTTTTGGAAATAAATTGCTTATTAAATTGACTTTGATCATTGTTTTGTATGTCTCAACGATCATAAATTCTTTTTTAGAATTGTTTCTGTCATCACTGTGCAAATAAATGCCCCGATTCAGCATTTAAAATGGTTTCATTATTTACAAATGTAGGATGATGGAAGGGTATTGGAGCAAAGATTCTGTTATTAAAAAGATGTTAATACAAATCATGTGTTACGGGGAAGGGGGGATGCTTATGAACTGGTAGATCATTTACTTTTTTATGGACGAGATATTTTGAAAAAGCTGGTTGTATTTTTTAAAACATCAATACAAAGTAGAAGGGTTGAGGCAATGCGCTATTCATTACAAAATTATGTCTATAATAGTATCACCATCGTAAAAAAATACGAGAATTTAATGAGAAATAGTTTGCTGAACATTAAATGGGTTGTGACAAAGCGGAGGGATGCTCTATGGAACATGGCAAACAGATTGAGTTGATTAGATTTAGTATCAAAATCAAAAGAATATTTTAGGATATTAATTTTTTTTTCATTTGCAAGCTCCAGGTATGACTTAAATTCTAATATTTAAAGAACAACTTTAGGGGTATTCTGTGAATCTAAACATTGTCATTAGTAATTTTGTATTTTTGTCTGGGTAAAGGGGCACCACCAGATCCTCAGCTCTGGACCCACACCATCACAAACTTGAGATTTTGGTACCATTAGAAAGCTAGTATTTTCTCATTTTCCCATGTAAAATATTTTGACTACTCAGTTCCAGTTACGATGCTACAGGCTAAATATTGTTTACGGTTTTAAAGCGGAAAATAGTTCGTACAGGACTCTATGGGCTATTGTAATTGTATTAAACACAATTGACGCAAAATGGTATGTTGGATTCAAAGTGAAGTTTTGAAAGTATAGTTATGTAGGTTGATGGGCCCTCCTATGAAACAGAAAAATATCAGTTGCAATCGGGGTCGGGCACCTTTAAAGCTACTATCAGCGGTTTGTTTCACAATCGAAAGCAAATTGTGCCCAAATCAAATTCCATTTTTTTGCACTGATGTATTGGAATGGTGGTGTACGCCCCCGTAAGTGGGCAAGCTAATATGCCCGTATTTGATACTAGAAATCATGATATTTATGCTTTGTCTACTAAGTTTACTAATAAAAGTCGGAATCTGCTTTAAATTAGTATAGAATACAAGTCGTAAATGGAAGCTTCAAGACCGTTTTAAAATACCTAAGTGTCTGTTTTCACAAAGAAAAAGTTATATAAGGTGTTATATGGGCTAACACTAGCAATTTAGAGACCAAAATCGGCATTTTGAATTGGGAGAAAACATGGACTGATAGGGGCTTTAATGAATTATTTACAACACAATGGAAATATTTGCTCATGATATCAAAACGCACCTCAGAATCTGATATTTTGGAACTGCAATTTAGAAAAAGATTTTCTCAATGACTATTAATCGTGAACAAAAATTGAGGTGATGCGATCACAAAATGGCACCTTTTAATATCAGCTTGCAATCACTGTCAATGCTTGAAGAAATTCATAATCGCATGTACTACACGATAAGGTGATACAATAACAACACAATGACACTCTGGTAATGAAGAAAGCCCATTTAATACCTGCCTCCTTAACTGAAACACTAATACAATGGAAACTCTTGTTATAGAATGCGTTACCTAGTAGTATAGTCCATGGTACACAACACTAATGGACCATATATTTATTATATTTGGCAGTAAAGAACTTGATGAGGACAAAAAAAAAAGTTTGTCTCAGAAGAAATGTGAAAAAAAACAATGTGGCTTTTCACTTTTTAATTTTTTCAACCCGATATTTTTTTGGAAATTTTCCAACAAAAATTTAAAGGGTGAGCAAAAAACTAAAAAAAAAAATAAAAATTATAATGCGTCTAAAAGAACCAATTTTAAACAAATGCACCCGTCTTTTGAGACACGGTTTTCTTGGCCTGATACAATTTGTAAAAAATACTGATATATTATGGTTTCAATATACAACCAAAGAAAGATGCTTTAATATGTTTAACTTGACCGAAAATAAAGGCAAAATTAAGGTGTGAAATCCAATCCAAACATTCAATAAATCATCAACTAGAGATATTAGCAGGCTGGCCTCTTTAAAAGTCATCAATAATAAACTTTGTAGCCTGACATACATTCTCTCATGCAAAGAGTTCTCCAAAATGGACAAGGGCATGCTGGTGGCTAACATGACTACAGCATCCCATATGCTGTCTACATTTTAATTTCCAAATGCATGCCTTCATAATGCCCTATATGCTGCACTGGTAAAATGTTCATAGTTGTTCTGATGTGTGAACTTTCACATGAAAATACGAACTACAGATGATATGTTTTTGTGCTGCTTATAATTTTTTAAAGCAATAAATTGAAAAACAATTTGAAGGGACCATAATTTTGTTGAAATGTTGCTGCTGATTGTGGATCGGTAAAAATGTCCTTACTCTCTCTTGAGATTCTTCATGTTGTGTGCAATGTAGTAATTTGTGCTTATACCAATTCAGCCTAAATAACAGGTGCACTTTGATTCAAGGTTTGCAAACCATCTTCACATGTCTTACTTTTGTTCTTTACATGGCAACATAGAATGGGCCCAATTTTGTTTAGCTTGAAAGATGTTATTTTGGTTAAAAATGGTTCAGATTTGAACTAAACTAAATGCCTTAGCAGTACTGCTAACATCTATGAAATTGTAAATGGAAAACGGTTAAGATATGAAAACAATCAAGGTACTATATAGATATTTAAATGAGGTTTTAGGGAGATCAAAATGGATGCCTTAATCATGAAGTGTACCTTTAATCTGTCAGTAATTATTTGATACAGTACACTGTCCTCTTAGACAAATTATGCCGTAATCGATTCACAACATGCTTGTAGTCTGTGCTAGCTGCATAGAAAAATTTGTTCAGGGAGGGTCCCCCCCCCCCACAATTTATGTGACTTGCCTATTTTCAAGATATATTTCCTTTTAATGCATGTAAAATGCTGTCAAGCAACTTGGTACAAAGATTAATCTGTATTAAACAGGGCTTTTTTTCATCCATGGCTTTATCCCCCAACTTGCTTGAAAAAGTTAAGATTTATTTATTGTTGAAATTGTTGGACTAACTATTGTATGTGCCGCTAATCTTACATGCCAAGATGCAGTGGTCTCTACAGCAGGGGTGTCCAACCTGCGGCCCGGGGGCCATTTGCGGCCGCTAAGAGCTCATATGCGGCCCGTGAGGTACTTACCAGAAAAAAATAAAATGCATACAAATCTGAATAATAGATTTAAAAAACAGATGTCATTTGAATTAGTCCAATTTCATCAATCTGAAACGAAATTTTCTAAAAATTGTGGAGAAATTAGTCCAATTTCATCAAACTGAAGCTAAAGTTTTTGCCAAATTTGCTAAAAGGGTCCGAATATTTCTGGGAAAAATGGGACCAATTGTGTTAAACTTGGCCCAAAATATGCATATGGTAGTGCAGCTTATGGGCGTCCATTCGGCCTAAGAAATTTGTATAGGTATGGGGGGGTTCCTATATACTCCAGACTATGTAGGCACGTCATATTAACACAAAACTTGCAGCCGACCCCCATACTTGCTCACGGCCCGTAATAGTCGTGGATTCAAACAATGCGGCCCTGCGTCAAAAAAGGTTGGACACCCCTGCTCTACAGTAAACTAGAATTTTGTGTATTTCTCTAAGTGGCCAAGTTGCAACAATGTGGATGAGCTTTTTTAAAGGCATGTGTTGGAACATAAAAAGGCAATATCATAAATTAACACCACAATTAGGTACAAATTGTGTTTATCCACCCTTTTAACTGATATGGAATAAGTCTAATCAGCTGTGTACAAAATGTTTCTGAATACTTCTGAATGTAAATCATTTTTTTACTTAAGGCAAAATGGCCTCTCAGATGAGTATAAAATGGTGTGTCGTCTGTACGTAAGACTCGGTAAATTTGTATTAATCTTGGCTTGAGTATACAAAAATATAGACTGCTCATGAGGGAGATGGGGAGAAATATTGCCACGAGATGATCTTGAGACCAAGGCCTAAGTAGGCCCGCTGGTCTCCAAGGGGCAAATTATTCTCTCCATACTCCCTAATAAGAGCAGTCTATATTTGTTTATACACCTCAGCATATATTTTGTCATCATTTTTATGTAAAATGTAGTGTTTTAGGTCAGGCCTAGTGCAAACATATGGCCAACTGCATAATAATAAAATGCGTACACGTCCTTACTCATGTTCTGTAGTATTATTCATCCGCAAACATGCAAAGTTCTGAGGTGAACATCGCGAAAAGCAGGCTCGAGATCAGAATTCTGCAAACTTTTCAACATTCGCTAGAGGAACGTGTGCTGCTTTCAAATGGGTTCAATACTGTATAATTGCAAACTTTACGTGCTAACTTATTAGCGCTATCACCCCTGTTGTAGAATTGCGAAAGATCGTCTTCAGTTACAAGCTGGAATCAGGGTTTGCAGCTAAATTCATCAGCTGAGCAGACGATTCCGGGACCGCTGTGCACGACTTTTTCTAGCGGCCATGATTTTGTGGGATAAGTTTCACGTCTCTTCCACATACTGTATTTTTCAAATATAATGTGTTATTGGTTTAAGTATTAAAATTAAATTATGCTGTAGGAGTGTATGGTAACATTTGCCATGGGATAGATTTCTGGGGGGGGGGGTACTATCCCACGGGGATAGTTGGTTTTTGTGTATTCTTCAAACAAAACAGGAACTGGTAGGAATAATCCTATATCATGTGAGCTCCATTTTAACCAAAAGATGACAGAATATATGCAAGAGGTGTATAATCGAATGCAGAATGTCAGCTGGAGTCAACTGATGCGTGTTGTGGTTACAATTAATCTCACATGTGTATAATTATAGGACTGTCAGCTTTAAAAGAAGACACAGTACCAAAAGTTGAAAACTGTTGCGTGAACTAGAATTTGAGCCCAATTGTGAGGTGTGTGATGTATTTGGGAGATGCTTGTGGTATCATTCAGTGTCCTAATGTTGAGATTCAACTTAAATATAATATTTGAGGGATTGAGGTAATAATACTTATGTAGGTAGACGGGTTTAAGGTGCAAACTTCACTCTTTAAATCCTCCTTGCGTGTGAGGATAGTCATTAGGTAATGTTGCAAGGTTTAAACATATGCATAAGCCATGTTCAGATGGTCACAAAAACTCCAGAAGTGAAAGAATAAATCCAATTATTTTACTCCCTCCAAAAAAGTTGGGTCCAAAACTGAAATACTCTCTGACCATGGCTCCTCCACTTGCTCATATCGGAGTGTAGACCAGAAATCAACATGACCGAAGCACTTGGCTTCTGCACGTGTATTCAAAAATGGAAAGATGGCGCTGCAAGGTCACCCCAGCTTACTATCTGCCAAAGCTGTCACATGGCCAATATCCAAAATATCAGAGTTAGAGCTTCACCACCAAGTTTTTTGGGGATAAAACACCTGCCCATGTAGATCCTCGATAGACACTACTCGAGTTACTCCAAATGCGTCTACATGGTCAGAAAACCTGATCGACATTCCAGAGTTTCACCCTCCATGGGTCATGACAGTAGTAGTTACAGTAAATTGAGGGACTAATCCTTCACAAAAACTGAAAACTTCTATGATGCATTGAGAAGACATGTACACTGCCATGAAATGCCAATTCTGGGGATAAGGTATTAAGAAAGGTAGTCAAATTTAATTTGCTAAAAGTTGTCATGTAATTGTAAGTTTAAAAAGTATTTTAAAAATACATGATCAAATTCTCTTGTAATTTTGATTTTAGTATGTGCAGGGCGAGATTTAAATATAACCAATACAAGCCCAAATTAGGAGTTTCCGTAACCTGACATTAACAAAATAAACCTGTGCTTTATTCCCATGAAGGGTTTCCGAATTCATAAGTGTGTCAGAAAAAAAGTGTGTAGATGTATCAGGGTATCAGAAACTCCCCAGCCCAAACAGTGTATTTCAATAGTCTGATCTTGTGTAATATACAATGCTCCCAAAATATTGCTCTCTCTGTAATCTTGCTTTCAATGAAAGTCTGTCTGCTGAGTATATGTGTTAAAAATCATCTTATTATAGGTACTGAAATCATTTATGTTGTCAGCTGATATTACAAAAATAATATTTAAAAAAATAATAAATATGAAGGGAAGGATGGGGATTTCTGAGGATAAAATTTCTCTCAATTGCGAGTGATCGGTGGTAGAAAAACTACCGAAAACATTTCAAAGGTTTTTTATGGTCAAAACACAGAACAAACGAAAAGCCAAAAACTGTTTTGAACTTGGACTGCTATAGTAATCATCCCCAAAGAAAAAATGCTTTGATTTCTTTGTGAAATGACAGAAACCAATTGATAGGATCATATCTTAATGATCTTATTACATAACAATGGCGTATTTAGCTTATCACTTCAGGTGTGATCTAATACATTCGTAAACATTCCAAGATGCCAAGAAGAAACTCTGTTTGAAAACAAATTGGGGGCGCGTCTTTTCTGGAAGTGTCTTTGTGTCTCTTTTAGTTCGTGTGAGATAGGGGTGTTTGAACTATCCCACTAATGCCATGTAATTTGCCTATATTGTACTGTGTACTAAACCCATGTCAATACTTAGGGATATTGGCGAATTGTGCACAAGCTAGAGAGCTGCTGGGACGCCGACCCAGCAACAACATTTCATGATCATTGCTCAATAATCCTATTTCCCGAAGTACTTATCACAGGCTTTTGTAGCGGTTGCTATGAATGAGTGTAAAATGTCAGGTTTTTATGTGTAAGATAGGATTTTGGGCGCTGATTGCATGAGTGGGACCACCTTATCTGAATGGGCTGAAATTCCGCAAAATCAATGGAGGCTTGTTATTGTCGGGGGACTTGTTATTCCTCCCACATATAATGCCGAACACCCCTCCTGGTGTGAGGTCTATGAAGACCTTTAAAATTGAGACCTAAGAGTTCAACTTGGTTTAACATCCGCTAGTGTGTGCTTGTAACAGTATGCTTTTGGACTGCGATATTCCTTGGATTTTATGCTTTCGATGTCCGTGTTCCTTGAGCTTGTCGTGCGCATCAGCCTATGTGTGTGATTTCATGACGAGGTCTAAATACAAACAGTTGATAAATCCAAATACAAAATAATACAGAAAAGCTGTACTAACTGGATGATGACTACCATATTCGAGGGTTGCAATCAAAAAGCCTTTTAAACGCGGAAGAATACTGCTTTTGAGAAATGGGATGTTTAATATTTTCTACTAAAGCAAATCTATTCCTTACTCAAAATGTAAACATCTCATAAAGCCATATAGGTTATGGTAAGCAAAATATAGGTATATAGGCTTTAGTAAACAAAGGAATAATAATTATGAGTGCAGGCATGCACTGAATTAACAAGAAATTCTTTAAATTTCTTTGAAGTGCTGAGTTACGTCCTTAGATCGGTAACTGAAAACGGTAATCTGTGAGTTACATCTTCATCATATATGATGACACGTTATTTCAATCAGATGTTTAAGAGCATCCCTTTGGAATGTTTAAAAGAAATCATCAATATAATTGGGATAGGGAGCTAAAAGCTGTTGCAATTCTGGCAATTGTGCAAACTATGAAGCCTCAACTCATTGCTTGGCCAAATACAGTTGGTCGTAACTCAGAGTTACGGCTTTCTGTTAGTAAACAAAGTGTGCACCATTGAGATGTGGTGAAGTGTTATTTTGTTTTATAGGCAATATGAGGTAGACTTGAGTTAAGGCTTCATGGTTTTCAGAATCTGTAGGTGTTACAGATTTTGTTGGTACCAAAACCTCAAAATCACCAAAAAGTGAGTTACGTCCTTCTGTTTGTCAACCCTCGATATGTTGTAGTCCAATTTAAATTGGTTTCAAATCTGTCTTGAATTGAGCAATGGCTAATGTCTGATATAAATTATCCTGTCAGGTGGGTGTGTACAATGTATGCTGTGATTTATATGAACTTGGTGTAAATTTGTATCAAAATCTGTATACAAAACATGCTTTTAGTTGTGCTACACATACACTATGTATATCTAACTGTAATCTGTGTTTAATATCTGCAGCTAAAATGTTGTATGCAGAGCACAAGATATGCTGTGACGTATGGCACTTAATACTTGAATTTGTGAATTCAAAATAAGCTGTCACCTGGATAATAAAAAAATATTTATTGCATTTGATATGAAATATACATAAAATACAATAAAATTTAATTGACACAAATCAAATGCAAGTAATTCTGGGGTAAGAGAATGCTAGTAAAGCATGACCGTAAAAGTGCGTTCATATCCAAGTGAGCAAAAGGTGTATGATATTTAACTTGCCATGCAGGCGACTAGTCATTCACATGTCAAAATTATTTTTTTTCTTAAATTGTCAGCATAAAATGCATTCAAATAAATTCAGTCTAAGGTCAGTGCATTTTAAGATGGCTTCCTACATTTGGGAAGCCATCTTAAAGGCTGACTCAGAGATTTCAAAATATGTGTAGTAATTAAAACTTGTCATCTAGAACTAAAGATAGTTACCTAAAATCCTTAATTCCAAAGTTTGAGATGAATCGGATTTTACATTTATTTTTTTTTTTTTTTTTTTTAATCAGATGTTTAAGCATGTCATCCCTTTGGAATGTTTTAAAAGAAATCATCAATATAAGCGGGATAGGGAGCTAAAAAGCTGTTGCAATTCTGGCAATTGTGCAAGCTATGAAGCCTCAACTCATCGCTTGGCCAAATACAGTTGGTCGTAACTCAGAGTTACGGCTTTCTGTTAGTAAACAAAGTGTGCACCATTGAGATGTGGTGAAGTGTTATTTTGTTTTATAGGCAATATGAGGTAGACTTGAGTTAAGGCTTCATGGTTTTCAGAATCTGTAGGTGTTACAGATTTTGTTGGTACCAAAACCTCAAAATCACCAAAAAGTGAGTTACGTCCTTCTGTTTGTCAACCCTCTATATGTTGTAGTCCAATTTAAATTGGTTTCAAATCTGTCTTGAATTGAGCAATGGCTAATGTCTGATATAAACTATCCTGTCAGGTGGGTGTGTACAATGTATGCTGTGATTTATATGAACTTGGTGTAAATTTGTATCAAAATCTGTATACAAAACATGCTTTTAGTTGTGCTACACATACACTGTGTAAATCTGACTGTAATCTGTGTTTAATATCTGCAGCTAAAATGTTGTATGCAGAGCACAAGATATGCTGTGACGTATGGCACTTAATACTTGAATTTGTGAATTCAAAATAAGCTGTCACCTGGATAATAAAAAAATATTTATTGCATTTGATATGAAATATAATTAAAATACAATAAAATTAATTGACAAAATCAAATGCAAGTAATTCTGGGGTAAGAGAATGCTAGTAAAGCATGACGTAAAGTGCATGTAATATCCAAGTGAGCAAAAGGTGTATGATATTTAACTTGCCATGAGGGTGCTAGTCATTCACAGGTCAAAATGATTTTTTTTCTAAATGTCAGATATAAATGACATTCAAATAAGGTCAGTGCATTTTAAGATGGCTTCCTACATTTGGGAAGCCATCTTAAGGCTGACTCAGAGATTTCTCAAAATATGTGTTAGTAATTAAAACTTGTCATCTAGAATTAAAGCTAGTTAACCTAAAATTCCTAAGTTTGAGATGAATCGATTCACATTTACTTCATTGACATTTATGCAACAGTAAATAAAACACGCCATAGGAACCGTGTTTAACAACAAATTCGGATCCAGAATTTTTATAACAATTGTGATTTTCTTATATAAGAGTTCGTTTGAGCTTAGTTATTCAAACAATGATTAGTTATGGATAAGCATTATGTACAATGCCAAAATGGATTTTGTTTGAAATGGAGTGCGCCCTCATCGGCCAAATCTCTGAGTCCAGCCTTTAAAAGCCGCTGACTATAGAGAATCTCAATCAGATGTTTGCCATAGAAAGCCCTTGAGCATCTCACATTTCCTGCCCTTCTGCTGCTTGTTTTGCTCTGCATGGGCCATAGAAGCCTTATAAAGTAGGTTTATTCATGGCTCTAGTAATGAACCTGCAAAAACCTGCCCACAAATATACCTGCCTTACCAAAGGGTAACTCATCATGTTATATGGAGTTGTTTGGTCTCTGATTTTAGGGATGGGGTTGTCAGGTTAGAATAAGAGGTTTAAGGTAAAAAAAATTTTGGGTTAAGGGTTTAGGTTGGGTTAAAACTTTTCAGTTTTACAGTTTAAAAATTAGTGGAACAAAATAAAATGGAAATATATTGATATCAAACGGTACCCAAACATAGTAACAGATGTATGAAAGGATTAGAATCTCTCTTCACAATATCTTTTTGTTTATACTCTAGCTGAGCTGTGTATGGTATTATGTTTAAAGGTCCAAATCTTTATACCATCTGGATATTTTAATATTTGATGTATTTTGAACAATACACAATAAGCCAACATACCCTGCCTATTCCATTTACTGTGACAAAAAATGGGCCTAATTACTGTTACCCTTTGCACGTAAGCCAGAAGGGGTTTGAATCATCCCACAATGCATTGCAATGTACCAATAAATTTAAAGTACATATCCAGGATCAAATAAGGTTTAAGAACCACAAGCCTTTAATTGATCTGCAAAAAATCCCCAAGTACTACCAAATTGTGGGCTAAATGAGTGTAAGTCAGGGTTTTTATGTGTTAGGAATTAGGATTTGTGGGATGATGAGGTAAAAATTGCCCAAACTTGGGGGGGGGAGACATTGTGGGATTAACGCAATACACCCTCTGCACCTAAGCTAACTCATGTACTTCATCTGTTAACAGAATAAAACATGATTCAGCTAGAGTAGAGGCAAAGTGATTAAACTCCCATGACAAAGTAACTTTAAGCCTAAAATAGGATATAATTTACCAGAAACACCATAGTTTCAGCTTCATGTTAATACATGTCATACACAGCCTGCTGAACTGTGCCCTTAGTGGATGGCAATTGTAGTTTTCATTAAGTTTTAAATACAAAGGTCACCATGCAAATCTTCTGCCAACTAGTCGTATGTATTCTGTACAGGTTATTGTTACCATTTGTACTAAACCATTTGTATATTTTTTTAGTATTATTTGAGCTATATCTAAAACCAACCTTACTGAAATCTGGAAAAGTAGTTTAAAAATCCTGGTTATGTAATAATATGTAGCTGAATTTGTATGCAATCTTAACACATATGACCTAAATTTCAATCTTAACCATTTATAATTTAGTATTGCTTCGTAGAAAAGTATTTCAATTGCTTCACTGTATTGTAGTGTATAATTAAGAAAGTTTATAATTAAACCTTTAAAAGTTTGCTGTGATTCACTGAAGTGTATATACAAATATTCATAAAGAATATTACTTTGAAGGAAATTTTTGCATTCCTCCTTCTTGGCCTTAACACACATTAAAGTGACAATATCAAACAAGTATACATCTAATACATTGTTGGTATATTGTATTGGAGATATTATTTCGTTATCAGTCTAACCCTGGAGAGACTGTTGCTCCATCCTCAGTTTGAGTCATTGAGCCTCTCATCTTCATCCACCCAAGAAGTTAGGATGGAGACTCCTTTGCTTCAATTCTATGCTGCCCTCCTCAATGAACTGGCAACTTCCATGTATCAGAGAAGCCAAACGGATGGCCAGTAGACTCTCAGACCAACCCGAACTTTCAAAATCAAGATCACAGGGTGTTTGTGCAATCCCCCTCAATAAGGTCTGTGATCCCAGCAAAAATCCTATTCTTAACATATATAAACCCTGACTTTACACTATTTATATCCCACAAAGTGTTTAGTACTGGATAATTGTTACCATGATTATGAAATGTTTGAACACTTTATCCCTAAAGTGTTGTGGCTTGACGTGTGTTGTAGTACAGTACAATATCGAGGCACATTGCAATTCATTATGGGATGGATTCAAAAAACACACCCCCTCTGTGTGCTGTACCCAAGTTTTTGGACTAGAGATAGATGGCATGTGTTGCATCTGGCCAGATGAATGGGGCTACCTGTACATTTGTAGATGTTGTGGCGCATCCCACGGGCAACATGGGGGGGGGGGGGAGGATGGGTATCGAACTTGGCAAATCCTAAATGCATGAATATCTCCTCAATAATGAAAATGTCTAAATAACTTCCAAGGGCCCTAGGGTTGTTTGTGTGAAGGCATGCTGAAGGGCTTTCCCATGTACTGGTACTGTCTTGAACTGTTTTGATGTTATAATTTTTGTGTTGTGGTGTCCTGTGCTTGGAGAAGATTGTTGTGGATGAAGGTTCTGGTGGGTGAGAGATGCATTACCCATACGGGGAACTCCTCTCACTTACTCTGATTTGATGTTTTCATCATGCATCATCATGATAATATTTGCTTAGTGTAATCACAGCTTTCACATTCACCACCCTTTGGTATGGTATTCACAATATACTTTTCAACTTATACGATGTATTATTTTATTATAACGGTCCAATCCGGCCTATAACACGTATTTCGATAAAAAAAAAAAATCTAATTAGTATTTTGAATACCATAGTGCCTAAAATGATTACTTATATAGGAAGATTAAAAAGGATGCCAATAATGCGCCCATGTGTGGGTGTCGACGGCACCATCTCAGGTCAAAGTTTAAAGATCCCGAGGTCCAGGCATTACCGACTGTCCCCTGGATTTTTTTTTTTTACGTTGAAAATGTAATACTTAAACCTTAACCTACTAATTGTTAAAAAAATAAAAAGTTTTTTTCCAAAAATTTCCTAAATTTACAATTTTGCGTAGCGGGGAATAATGATTCGATTATAAAATCTCAACAATTACTCCAATCGTGTCAATTTGGTATCAATTTGAAGAGAAAAGATTTTTGGGTGGACATTTCCGCGCATCCGAAAACGAAGAAAGAACGCGCCTACACAACTTGATCTAACATGTGGATGTGCTCTAATGACCGTTCTTCATGACGTCAGAGGCCTATTAAAAAAAATCATAAAATTCCACTTTTTGGCTCAGATGTATGCTGTTTCGTATGTTTTTCAGCTTTTCTTCTCAACCCGGTGAAACCCCTTCTAAGGCGTTTCCAGTGCATACAATGTCAAATGTTGGCTACATCATAGATATCTGGGGCATTTAAGGTCTTACCCGCTGTATTTTTATCCCCCTCGGCCTTCAAAGCAGAGGGGATATTGCGAGTGGGTGCGCAGGTCTGTATTTGTGTATGTATGTATTATGTGTTATGTATTATTTTGTGTTCATTTTGGTTAGGTTTTCGTTTTTTGTGTCTCCTTCGAAAAGTTGAAGTCGGATTTAAACCAACCTTGGGGTTAAGGTACAGTAAGGTGGTTCCTTCTATTTGATGGGTCAAAGTAATGGACCAAGGTCAAAGGTCTCTGAGGTCAGTTCCAGACTGCCATCTTGCCAGGGGATGTTTGCAATTTTACTTGCAGTATTTTACTATAATTGCGTGTTTACCGTCAATGCCCTAGTCGTGTGCTGCTCCACTTACGGTGGTTCCGGGAACATTGGGTCAAGACCCGCTTGACTCTCCCAATCCAACTTCATATATCAATGGTGATCATGAGATCGATTGAAGGAGTGGGAAGAATCGGTCTAGCTAGACATTCACACTGAACTGACAGAGAACCGTATGAAGGTGAAGTCGCAGAGGGCGTCAGGTGAAAGTGGCTAGTAATGGATGACATACATGCTTGCCATCAGTCTAGCAGACAGAGCCAGTCAAGGGTGGGCCTAATCTGAACAAGCAGGACAGGACCCTGTCCCCTACCCCCTTCCTTGCCTAAATCTGTCTGAATGGCGTCATGGTTACAGAGTGGATTTTCCAAAGCTATTCCAGAAAGTCGACCTTTCTCTCATCATCAGTCGTCCACCGCCCCTGTATTGCTCCAGAATCTCGATCCGGTGGCTTTCGAAAATGGATGGCTTGGGATTCGACCGTAAGGTTGGAAGCATTTCCTCCCATTCACTTATCTTCAGAGTTGTATCCAAAATCAGGGAGAAGCTATCATGTCAATTGACATTTCCCCCTCTGGCCCACTCTGTGGTTCAGGCAAATGGTGGATCTTCTGGTGGTTTGAGAACACGGTGGTTTGTGGAAAAAAACACTGGAACTCATGATCATAGAAACGTTAAGTTGGAAAAATTGTGAGTTTGAGCCTTGCTGTGGTCGATTTGTGTTTGTGTCCCTGGGCAAAATACTAATCTAAATTGCCTCGTCTACCCAAGCCCCAAAAAATTTGGGGAGCTGTTTATGGAGAATATTAAAATCCAAGTGCTGATAGGGTTGTGCGCTTGTAAGGCATGTCTGTGAGCAAGCCACATGAAGCAAAATATGACTGGTGACGATTTCTTGAAGGCTGTGTAATAATAATACTAGGTGGGTGAGCCAGGATGTGGTCGGTTATCACCTGGGGGGTAACACGCACCTTAAAAAGATCAAACACCCAAATGACAACATTCATAGATTACATGATGTAATCATTTATTATTTCATTGCTCTTTCAAATAAATCTATACACAGCATTTTTTCTCTTTGATATCAATGTTTATACTGACTTAGAAAAAATATGCTGATTTTAGCACAAAATTGCATGAGTACCCACATGCATAACCAAAAACACACAAAACAGGGAACAAAGAATACATGGAACTACTGACGAGCTAGGTGGGGCCCACACTTGGACTAACAGTATGTTATCTCAAGGCCCTATTTTTCCAAAGCAGGTTGAAGGCGAAGTGTGTGAAATAACTTTTCATTTTAATTCATATTTATTACAAACAAAACCTACGTATAAGTAAAGGTTAATAAAGTAAATCTATAAGATACTCCTCCGCCTTAAAAAAATCCGAACGATTTAAATTACTGTATTAAAAAGTATGTAGGTGGAATTATAACTAATAAATGCCGGAGCGTTGTTACGTCGTTGGTTTGCTTATTGACCTGTGGCCGTAATGTTGGATAACGAAGCATGATGTGAAAGTTTGAGAGATTTATCAGCTGGCTTGGTGCGGTTCATTTGAAAGCAAGTTTGAGCCACGTTGAAGGCCATGTCAAATCGTTCGGAATTTTTTTAGGCGGGGAGTATATGTTAGGCCAGATGTGACAGACGACCCATTTGGATTG
The DNA here is from genome assembly GCA_023653785.1 of Ophioderma brevispina. Classification (NCBI taxonomy): domain Eukaryota; kingdom Metazoa; phylum Echinodermata; class Ophiuroidea; order Amphilepidida; family Ophiodermatidae; genus Ophioderma; species Ophioderma brevispina. Next base: position 13,248 of record JAMKCH010000440.1, on the reverse strand, counting down.
TCAAGGCCACTATTGATAGCATTGTTTCTTAAGGCTCATCCATAGTGGCATGCCCGCTTGCCGCTCAGCGTCAAACCGCTTTGTGTACGATTGGGATTGAGTATTATAGCAAGCGGCGCTATCGCTTGAACTAAGTCATCGAGCTGGCACCGCTCCAAAGTTGAATTCCGTCAACTCAATGCGATTGCCGCTTTGGAAAAGCGCCAGCCCGAGCGGGCAGGGAGATCGATTTATTGGCTTTACGCTTTGCCGCTTGGGTCAACGCCAGCGATGCTGACATTTTTGCGTTAGTTGATGTTAAATTGCATTCATCAGAGCGGCAAAGCCGTAAGCGGCCTTGAATATGCACGACCTTTAGGCAAATTTCTGGTAGACTAATGGCGGGTACGTACCTCATTGGAGGACATAGCCGATTGCTAATCTTTTTTGAACATGCTTTGCCACACATGTACACTGATGCATTAACTTATGCATGCGAAAAAAAGCATGTTCTGTTTCACCTCTTGTGGACAGTAAGGGAAGCACAAGCGCTGGGTGGCGCACAAAAAGTGTAATTACAAGCGCAAAATGCACACGGGACTTCTGCTGTTGCAAGTCTAAGTCTGTGATTTCCCACTGCACGACAAGGTGAAATACGAGTATAGTTGGCATTTCCTAAAGGGACACAAGGAGATTTCTTTAATAACCAAAATTCGCTAAAATTGCATTTTCATAGTTTCTAGGAAAAAACACGCGAGGAAGGAATTTTATTACTCTTTCCCTGGCGATGGCCAGCGCCGTTAGTGTTGAAAACAAAAAAAAACACGTGCACGCTTGGCGGATTTAAACCGGCGACCCTCCATCTTTTTACTAGCACGGAGCTCTTCCAAAACTGAGATAAACAAGCAGGGTTGGCAGAGGAGAGATAGATATTATATATAAGGGTCTTAGGTCCGGAAGGTGTTCATCCTTTCCTGGCGGATAAGCATTCAGACGGTAAAATGTCATTGCAAATATATTTGTTTGCCGTGCTAGTTATAGGAGGGTCTAGAAAAGTTGAATTGCGCCCAAGCGCGCATGGTTTTTTTTTTTTAACACTAAGGTTGTGATGGCCATCTGAGGCGAAAGATCTAAAATAAAATATCATCCTTGTCTACCTGGAGAACTAATTTAAGTCGGATGAATTGTGGGAGGGAAGGGTGGAAATGGGGTACAGGACTTTTTCTATCGATTGAGTTTTGTTTATAAGGACCTAAGCCTATAATATCTGGAGGGTGGGCAAAATTTGTGCAGGGGCCATCTTTCTAGCAAATACAAAGGCCGCTACCACTCTCAAATACAATCAAAATGGGCCATAATATCATGTTCTATATCCAGGTTTAAAAATCACGAGGAATCTAATGACAGGTCATTGATGGGATTTGATCAAACATTACAATACCAAATCCAATATGGCCACCCGAAATCCAATATGCCCCGAAATCTCCCAATTGACTACAATGTTGTGATAGAGGCAGCATAAATCTGGGCTCGATTAACCCGTAGGAACTCATATCTGAGATTTCAAGTGTGTTAAACATGCTTCCAACAAGATGGAGCTAATAGGACTGCCTTTAAGATCTTTAAACCCTCAAAATGTCATATAATTCCAGGGGGGTAGGTCATTGCAACTAACAGCAACAGCAATTCAAAAACGGGCATCAACTTCCGGGTGCTAGGGCTGTTTCAAAGACTTAACGGTAGGAGGGCGATTTACGCATTTCGACGGTACACACAGACTTGACTAAAGATAGGGCTGGTCACGATTATTTAAATCTAAATGACCGTTATGTGAAATTACACTATTTTGCAGCGGGGTAATCCACTAACCCGACAGATTTTGAAGTGGGTTAAATAATTTTTTCTTAATTATCTGAATATACTAAATCTATCAACAAAGGTTTAAGAGTGAATTTTGTAATGCCCACTGGGACGGACTGCCATAGTAAATGCACGTAGGGCAATTCCCCAAATACCGTTTGGAAATCCCAGTTGCCCAAATTGAGCAGATTATGTCTAAAAAGTGCAAAATTAAAAAAAAAAAAAAAAATGGCCGCCATTTTGAATTGTAAGCATGTGTCAAAAACAAACATACCAGATGCTAGTTTGTAATGTTCAAAGACATATATTCATACTTTAATTTAAACTTAATGACATTTTGGATGCCTAATAACTAAATACCATACAGATGTATATGGGGTAATTTATAGGTTTTAAAGAAAGTACACAGACAAGCCCAAAAAAATATTGGTCCACTATCTTGAGAATTTGGGGCAGTTAACGAAACAAAAATGCCGATAAGGATGTCAAATTGTCAAATAATTATCCCATACTACCATCATTTTACACCTTTATAATATAATAATTAAAAAAAGCAAAAAATAAAAAAAATAAAAAAAATAAAGGTTTTAAATATCTTTAAGGCGGCTATATGGCTGCCATTTAATATCAAAAATGTCGATTAAAGAGAAATGCAAATAGGGTTTCTAGTAACCAAATACCTTATCCATAAGTGGTAAAGCATAAACATTTTATATAGACACTAGATGCACGCCTCTACACTGCAAAATGTGGAGAACACTTGAAGTGCCTGGAGGCTTTCGAAATGCATTCTAGAGGTGTTAAAATCATTCTTGCAGATTGGGTTTCATATGTAACATCTTTTGGAACACTGCAGAACTATTTTATGTATCCGCATAATTCGCATATCATAAATAAGTAACCGGAGTAATAAGGTCATTTAATGATTCTGAGCGCATATTGGACTTTGAGCAGCCATATTGGATTTTTGTGGCAATGTAGATGATCAAATCACATTAGTAACACAACTTCATCCGTGCTAACCACTGGCGAACCGCAAAAATCGTCTCTATCAGAAATACTTAGGGAATTTTTAGTGATTTTTGGACATGGAATACCATATTTGGATTTTAAAAATGGCACTGGCACAATTTTGCACACCCTTCAAAAATTATTGGCTTAGGTTATAATAACTAAAATCTAACGATAGAACAAGTCTGTACTCCATTTTCCATCCTTCAGGCGTGTGCGAAACTCCACCTGACTATAAGTAGTTAAATTTCCACCTACTAGAATGTTTCGAAGGTTCAGGACAACAAGCAGAAAATACTCAAAAAAAAAGTGAAAAAAAAAAATTTTAATTTGCTGGCTGTCCTTATCAGCCCTAGGAGAGAGCGTTTGAACAAGATAAAAACACTGACTCATCCTTTTAGCATTTTTATTTTGTGCTTATTCACTTGAGGTGTGAATTTATGCATTCATTGGTAAACATTCTAAATATAAAACTAAACTCGGGTTGAAAAAATGGGGGTGTAATTTTCTGGAAAACAAAACTCGGGTTAAAAAATGTTGGGGTGTCTTTTCTGGAAACCAAACTCGGTTTAAAATGTTGGGGTGTATTTTCTGGAACAACAAACCTCGGTGTTAAAAAATGTTGGGGTGTATTTTTCGAAAACAAACTCGGTTCAAAATGTTGGGTGTTTTTCTGAAAACAAACTCGGTTAAAAAATGTTGGGGTTATTTTTCTGGAAAACAAAATCGGGTTTAAAAAAATGTTGGTGTGTATTTTCGGAAAACAAAACCGGGTTAAAAAATTGGGGTGTATATTTCTGGAAAAAAACGCGGGTTAAAAATGTTGGGGGTTTATTTTCTGGAAAACAAACTCGGGTTAAAAAATGTTGGGGTGTATTTTCTGGAAACAACTCGGGTTAAAAAATTTTGGGGTGTAATTTTCTTGGAAACAAAACTCTTGTTAAAAAAATGTTGGGGTGTATTTTCGGGATATGTCCTGGTGCCCTTCAGGTGTGGGATTGCCTGGCATTTGCTGCTTTTACAAATTAAAAATACTTTCAAAATAAAGATTGCAAGTCACATCTCTTCACACATCTATTATTAGAATGTTAAAAAAGTGTGAACAGGTCATGGCCTTTTTTACAACAGGTCCTACTCTCTTTGTTAAAAATATTCCTTGACCTTGTTTACACTAGGTAAACGTCCCATTTAATTTCAACCCCACAGATTTCCCATAATATTAATCACAGGTCTTTATTTTAAACCATAAAGTTATTTTGATTGCAGCAAAATTTTAACAGGAGGCAGTGGTGAAGAGTACCTAATTTGCAAAAAAAAACCCTGAATTACAAAAAACTGACTGTTTATAATGTTACCTTGCACGCAAACCCACTTTGGGAACTAAAAAGAGTTACTTTAGATCACTCTGGAGGTTACGTCACTTCCGGGATACCATGACAAAACAAACACATCACCCAAAATACATGCCACGGATGGTAAATTAGTCCTTTGTTTGCTGATTTCAAAAAACTTTAGGGTTAATAATATGGTAAACTATATGAAATAGTTGTCATTTTGTTATGTTTTTAAAGTTCTGAATTAGATTGGCGAGTGACAGACGCTCTAATTTCTGCTGCATGAATGGCTGTCACAAGTTTGTTTTATATATGTTCCGTTTGCCGGGTTTAGTCAATGGCATTATCACGCCGCTGTACAAAAAAACAAACAGAGGACAAACAATCCACAAAGTCCCTGATTACCGGAGTGCCATATGGGACAATAAATGTTTCATAGCGGACCAATCCTGGGACAGTCCACAAAGGTTATGTTGCAATGGTCAAAGGTCACAAGGTATTTACAGGGTCCATTTTCAAAATAGTCCAAAACACAAAATTTAAACCTATCCCAATTTGTAGTTTAATTTTTTTTGGTTTGGATTTTTCTGAGCAAAATGTGAACCATATGGTTGACTCAATATTAATTTTACACATTATCTATGGGGCTTACAAACTTAAATGTTAGCTCTCACCAAAATGGTTGAATATGGCCGCTTAACCTTTACAAATGGGATTTTGGTTAAGGTCATTCAATCAGATGAAAACTACTGACTAAATCAGGTCCATCCCCCTGTAACATTTTTACCACCACACACACACACACATACATTCATTCATTACCAAAGTAATCCCTGTGCTTGCCGATCTGCAAGCAGGCACAAAGTGTGTTTGCAAACCAAAATGTGTTTGTGCCCCGCGGGCGTGTGTGGGTGGTGCGCGCGCGCAATGTCTTTACATCCAGAACACATTAAACTTAAGTGCACCAGGAGCACTTTTTGTTGGCAGGATCACAAACCGGAGACATACTTTACTGTTACATTTTACTATAAAACACTCAGATGCTGACATTACGATTAAACAAATCCTTTGGTGGCATAAATTGAAAAAATAATGATACAAAATCACACAATAGCCCGTCGGATTGCCTTATATACCATGGCATAATTTTCATACATATAAGGTAAGAAGGCATGCAAACTCCTCTGCACTTTCTGTCACACACAAGACAATCATCCCATTGTTGAAACCATCAAAATCTTAGTATTGTCACTTTTAATCTGAACAACCAAAGTGATTACAGTTATCTCAAATTGTACATCTTGTCGACTGCAACAAACACATTGTTTTCCTTGTAGCTGGCTGCAATGCCAGATACCAAAATGTACTGGTGATGAGTACAATGGTTAGTGTTGGTTGTATATTGTTTGATGTTGTACACAGGTGTTATTTGTACAGAGTAACAAACATAGAGCTAATGAGAGGAAAGTCTCCAAACTGTGCATCAAACAGGTGCTGACACTGTGAATACAGTGCTAGGATTGGGAACCTCTCTTGAATTGGGTCTAATGATCTAATCTAATCCCCATCTAATCTAATCCCCATCAGGATTTTAAGATAGGAGTGAAATATTTCTTGGTTGCATCAAAAAGAATCGTTTGTCGCAGCTGACAAGAGATACCTATGTGTCACATTTAATATTTACAACCATATATCCACATTTTTATTGGTCAGTGAACTCAGTACAAATCAGGGCTTTGGTGCATTTTTGGATAAAAAGAACAAGCAGGGGTTGCATTTTAAAATATCCTTGCGTCCCTTTAACCTGGTATCTTCAGATATCAGAGTGGGCTATTTCCCTAAGTTTCCTCCTGTGTTAGGATAATTATAATACTACATAAATGTAATTTCAGTATAGAAACCCCACATGTAACTCGAAACCCAAACAAGTCAGTTTCACAAGTTCATCTCGTTTTTCACACACAACCTTAAAATGGCAAATAATTGAAATACTTTACATAAATTACAATTCACGATCAATTTCTTATCAAGATTCATCAGGTTTGCAGAAACATGATTAATCAACAAAATTGTTGACACAGAACAAGGTTGAATTTTCAAATTCACTGAGTTGACATTTCATTCATCTTGATCAGATAGATTTCATCAGAGATCTGATGATCCACTGCATCAAATGGTGCAAGAAAACCTTACGGGAAAAGAGGAAGGAATGCAAACATGAATCAGTATGAGGGTACCTACCAACTCAGAAACCTTCATTATTTGTTACTCCAGAGGATTTGCTATTAAACAGCAAAATTTTTCCTGGAGTCCTTGTGGCTCTGAAAAAAACCCCATCTGATCAAAATGGATGAAAAATCAGCTGAAAGAATTTGAAGATCGACTCATCCAAATTCAACTGGATTTGTATGAATAATGTTGTTGATTAATCATGGGCCAATGTTTTCTCAAATTGAGGAATGGATTACAGTGAACATTAAGGGCTTAGGGCAATAACAGTACACCGCACCTTAATGTTGTTTCAGAATAAATAAACCAAAGCAGTTCTCACAGGCTAATCCACAATATGTGTAGCATTTTGTCCACTGTTTAGGCAATAGAAAAGTTTATTAGTTCATAGCTGCCATGAAAAAGCTGATTTTCCTTAAAATCCCCTTCCAAATATCTTTTAAATGACTCGGTGAAGCTTTGATTGTATTGAGGCAAAATGTATTACATTTGTGCTATTAAAACAAGTTAGCAGTATAATTTACACAGAGCAACTTATATCACTGTTACTATAATCAAGATCATAATTTCTCATTCATGGAACACATGTGTCTGTTTATAGAAATAAGATTGGTGGCACCAATGGGCACATGATTATGTTTTCACCAATCAAGTACACATATTCACTGTGACATGGTTGTCAAGCAATCATCACAAACTTTTAGATTTATATGTGTTATCATAAAAAAAGTCCAACAAATTATGATCCAGATTATATATTTCAGCAAAGCTTTCAATTAAACTACAATCACATCTAAGAGTAAAAATTCATTAAAATCATTAAGTGGAGTTTTGAGAGAGGGGTGAAATTGGAACGTTACATTTGTCCAGTAGAGTTGACAGTCGTTTGTTTTCACAAAAATGTTTTAAAATCCAAAATTATTAATCTTCTCATCCATACTTGAAATCATCCAGTACAGTAAAATGTACTGAAATGAGTCCTAGTATGTCTAGTCATTGGCCAGTGGTTCTTGAGATACTTTTGAAAGACATCTAGAAGTGATTCCTAAACCCTGCTTAACATGACCAGGGCATATGCCCAGCTTCAAGGTCCAACCCATAACGTGCATGGAGCAGTCCAAGTTCTAGCTCCGACAATAAAGCTGTCATCAATATAGTGATTTTAAGTTGAGTTTGGTGACCTGCAAACTACATCAAGGAGGATTAAAATAAGGAGATGACACTTGTGGACGAACAGTGGTCCCTGGACCTTGGATTACAGGGGGCGCTATAACGACTCGGGTTAGATTTTAAGGGGTGAGACACAGCACTGAAAAGTCCAGGCAAAACTCGGGGATAGGCGATAATCTTGTTGACTATTTGGACTTAAAACGTAAAATTGGTGTTATATGTGATGTGATCAAGCAAAATGAGTCGGAAGTCGCAAATATTGATTTTGAGATATAGCCAAACAAAGGAGAAAATGTCTTTTATTTCCTATTGTTTTGGCCACCCTTCAATTGATCATATCTTTGGAAGTAATTGGTCAATTTCAATGGGGATTTCAGCAAAATGTAACTTTTTAAATGGTGCATAAAGCTGCATGAAAAAGTAAAAAATTGAATCGGACCGACTTCAGACTCATTTTGCTTGATCGCATCACATATGAAAGCTGTGAATTTCTGAATTGCTATAATATAGAATATACGGTTAATTAAGTTCTTTTTACACAAACAAATTGTAAGGAACTAAACTATTTCCAAGGGATTTCAATTGAAGGGACCCGAATGTGTAGACTCCAAGGGCTGTAGCAAAATATATAACCTTGATTCATAAAAATAGATTAAATAAACCTAAAGAATATTAAAGGAGCTAAATTTTGATACTCAACACTCCAAATTCGACCTTGAAATAACTGAAATAGGCGCATTTGAAAAACAAAATAATTAACATTGTGAAACATTCAGTGTAGGAACCCCTTAAACTGGGATGGACCTTGGTGCGATCGAGGGCGCTATATATAGCCGAGTCTTGCAATGCGAAGTTAAATACTATCATGGTTACAAACGGTGAACACGTAACTCTATACCGTGAGGTTAATAAATACAGGAGGGACCATAAATTTCGTTGGTATGCACGAACTTTCGTATTTTGCCATAGCCATATTGAGGGGTAAAGGAGCAAAAGACGACAGGCGCTAAGTGTCAACCCCCTGACTACATCCTTGGGACTTTAATGCCACTGACTCATGTCATTTTACTTGGAAATAGGAAAATATTAAGCATTACCTTAAAAATCTGGGGGGGGGTCTCATTATCAGCAACAGTGCATCAGACCTCATAATTACAAAAGTCTGCATCTTGCAAATTTTCTAATTTTTAAGGACCAAATTTCACAAAAAATACCCTTTTCCAACCCATATCATGGCATTTGCATGTCCTTAATTTGAAGTTTCTGGTAATCCTGAGATTTATGACTGAGAACAGAAAGTATTTGGCAACAGAGATATAAAATATGGGGTCTATGGGTGAAAGGGGAACAAAACAATGGGGTCTAATGACAGGCCCTTGGTGGACAGTATTATGTAACTTGTACATAACTGCCAAAAATTTAACTGGGATACTCTTGGATTGAAGGGCACATATTTATCACTCTCATTAGACCTTTTCAACAAAGATATTTGGAGACATTTAATTTATGTGGCCTAACACCATAACTCATGCATACCTTTGAGCTACTCTTTTAATCTTATTCATACATATTGTTGGTCAATAAAAGTTTTTAAAAATAGTATCTTTCTCTTACAGATATCTACTTCATCTGTAAGCTAAAAGCTAAGATGATTATTATCATCTGTAAATATAAAACGTCAAGGCAACATGCCAGACTAAGCTACCTGGCTTGTCAATTGTTTCTTTTTTGGCATTGGGGTACACTCCCCTTAATAATTTGCTGTGGGGTCTCATCACTCCTCCCACACAATGAGTATGTTTTACCTTCCTAGCATATGTCAGTACCCATTTATACTCCTGGGTTAGGATAGGCAAGTGAGGTGAAGTGCATTGCACAACGACACAAAACGCCAGCTCCAATGAGGTTCGAACATGCAACTCTCTGATCACAAGTCCATCACCGCGTCTACTGCATCACCGTGCCCTCTAATAAATACAAACATTTCAATCAAAAAGAAATTGAATTTAAAAGCAGTATCATCTTTCTTCATGATGTTGTTAGCATTCAAAGTCACCCTCAGTCTTTTAGTGTCTGAAATGTAACATTTTCTAACACAAAATATGTCAACAGTCATCAAACATAAACTGTTTCCTATAATTGGTCTTAGAAAGGGTGGAAGGATATTATTCAGAATAACATTGAGGCATGATCAAAGTACATCTACAAGTATAAAATACACTACAACATTAATTACTAAAAGCAACTTACTAGTTTCTCAATACTTAGTTTATGCAAAATTAAAAAAATAATGCTATATTGCCTAGGCCACTTCGTAGGGTACAGCTTTGGTGTAAAGCAGGGATTCTCAATAGGCAGCCCGCAGGCCAAATCCGGCCCGCCAACCATTGATTTTTGGCCCTCAACTTGCTCTAAAATATAAAGGGAAACATAAAACCCCTGGTGTAAAGGGTCCCATGTTCTAATCCATGTTTGGCCGCTACTTCTGATTGAATTATAAGAAAAAAATATGATAACTGCACTCTTTACTTGGAATTGAATAATTAAACCATGAAAGCCTTATCTTTTGCAGTGAACACAAAACCAACAGTCAAGTTTGACAAGAGATTATTAGAATAAATTACCCTTGGCAACATTTTTATGCAGGATTACTAATAAAAGACAAATTTTAACAATTTTGGGGTATGTAGTTCGGGTGAAAATATGAGAAATCTCACCTGAAGCAATGTCGCAAGATCCCCCCATTATTCATTGCATAGATCATGAGACACAGAGGTGCCAACATTTAACAGCAATCAGGCAGGTTTCGCACAGAAATCAGGGGCTGGTGTTCTCAAAAGGAGTCTAACTTTAGACCCAGGTTTAAACCAGGGTTAGTCCTACAAAAGTGGACTTATTTTCCTTTCAACAGAGTAAGAAAGTTTAAAATAACGGGTGAGAAAATTCTTCATGAATGGGTTGTTCCGGCCCATCCATTACACCACACATTCAGAGTATGTTGAAAGGAAAAAAATGTCCACTCATGTAGGACTAGCCCTGGTTTAAACCTGGTCTAAAATTAGACTCCCTTTGAGAATACCAGGGTTAGAATTAAGTGTTACTGGTTAAGGGATTAGGGTTGGGTTAGAATTAGGGAAGATTAAGTGTTACTGGTTAAGGGATTAGGGTTGGGTTAGAATTAGGGAAGTTGGGTTAGCGTTAGGGCTGGGGCTAGGAGTTACAGGTTAGACTTGGGGTTAAAACCCTAACCATGACCAAGATATTATTGATAATATGGCCATGTGCTGTGCATGTGATACCCATGTTATGCATGTTAAAATGATTAAGGTTAGGATTAATGATTATGGTTTAAGAGGTTAAGGTAAGGATTAGGGTAAGGGTTTATGGTTAGATTTAGAGTTAGCATTGAGTTGGGTTAGGAATTATGGGTTACGGTTAAGGTTGGGAGTTAAAGGTTAGAACCCTATCCGTGTTTGATAATATGCCCATGTGGTGTGCAAGTGATACCCATGTTATGAATGTTAAAGGGTTATGGGTACCAAGGGTTAAGGGTTAAAATGGTTAAGGATTAAGGATTATGTAATAACAATTTATTAAGGTTTAATTGACAACACTTCAGTTCACATGGGATAATACAATCACACCATTTTTGAAATTCATGCAAAAACAAGGGAATGAAAATATATTAAGGTCTGGGATTATATTGGGTTGGTATAGTGTTATGTGACATACACGTAGATGCAGTTCTACTGTAATGAACTAACATGCCACAAAATGTTGACAATATGATTGATATGTTGCCTACATGCAATGATCGTTCTAGGAATACACTCACATGGAATTCACTCAGTCTTGCCAGTTTTTTTACTTAAGTCAAGACTGATATCAGTGCTTAACTCAATCACATTTAAAGCCTTTGCAAGCCCTTGCATGAAGGTTTGTTCATACTTCATCTGTGCTGCGGTTGAGTAGCATTGCCTGAACTACCGTCTTTACTCAAAATACTGCGTTGCAGTACTGCAATAAAGTTAAATTAATTTCCAACATGACTGTGTTCAGTCATGACAGGAAGTATTGATATATCAGCAATGCAACTCACTGCAAGTATGAACCCTAACTCTGTGACTTAAAAGGTGCTTGTTCCGATTTCTTTCTATTGCGTCGTCATCTTGATAACATAGCACGATCCTTGCATACACTCCCAAACAAGTATCGTGGGAAACAAACTTGCGGTTTTGATCATATCAATAATTGATACTTCTGGGTAAATGGGGAGTCCCAAAAATGATCAGAACACACACCTTTAACACAGCAACTGCTGTGATTAGCAGAAATCAGTCTAAGCTTGTAGCCAGAGCTGACCCATAATTACTGGGTCTGTTCACTTAAGTTGTCCAAAATCTCTGGATTAAAACTTAAAAGTCATTAAGAACAATACACCCTATTACTACTAATAATCTGTAATGGCAATATAAGTACACAAGTACTCTCATCAGTAAACCCTGAAATCTTATCACTAAAAACACCCAACTTTTGTATAAGTCACACCCCCCCAAAAATAAATAAATTTGAACTCTGAACATGATTCAAGCAGAGCATATCTGATGGACCTTTTAGAAATACTTAGGAAATAGCTAAAACCAGCATCAATTTCCACTTCAGTCAGTCTTTAAGATGTTGATACATAATCTAAAATGGGAAAAATATGAATATCTTGAGATTATATCAATGGGACAAGTACCTTCATATGGGTCCCTGAGAATACTTTAAGGATTATGCAATCAATGCATGCTTTATTTTTACTCACGGTGAAGTATTAAATGAAATACAAAAATAGAAAGAGTCACAGATAACCCTGGACTAAGCAGTGCACTAAGCCTGGGATCATTGTCATGGGGTTAGAATTAGGTTTCTTAATTGTGCATAACTGTGATTGTTAAGTACAGTGCATTATTATGTCCAAAATTTTAAAAAATTGAATCAAATGGTGCATTTCTGACATATCAATATCATATTTTAAATCAAACATGGTGTCAGAGCTCGACTCAAGTCAGTGACGAGCCACGCCACGCTAACTGACAGAAATGTAGGACACACACACATGCCTATTTAGCAACATGACAACGATGGAGTCTTTGCCCTTTGGCAACTTAAACCTGTCACTTAACACTTAAAAAAAAACACTTTACTGGCTTAAAAATACCTACTACATATCATTTGTTAATACATAATTACTACATTAAGACACACCCCTGAATCCCTGATACAATATGAGAATTTTGATATCCATGTTATCATTCTTATTAGTATTCATCAACACATCTCCAGCATACAAAAAGAAATAACAATGTCAATGCAATATCCAGCTATCAACAGGTCAAATTATCTTTGGTTCAAAAATATTGGATTGTCGTTTCATTTCACTGTTAAAAACAAGTTAGTTTTCAAAATGATTTCTAATGGTGCAAGATTACATTAAAGGTGCAACGAGAGATTTTGAGGCACCCAAATATTGTGTCATAATAGTAATTAGAAATAGATTAGACACTCAATAGATTACTTACCCTGATTTGGCTACAGAAATGTCTTAAAAGAGAGAAAAAAGGGATTTTGATTTGCTTATATTCCAATGTAAAACATAGGCTGAATTTTGTACTTGCCCCGA